>JAODAL010016460.1:0-80610 GCA_025379985.1 Phyllomedusa bahiana
ACCAATTCAAATCCCAAAATTTAAAAATACAGAGTTTTCAGAGGGTGGTGGGTTGTAGTTCCCACATCCCAATTAAAATGCAAAATATAATAACAGATATTTCAGGGGGAGGTGGGGTTGTAGTTACACAATACCTGTGAAAAAGGGGGAGAAAAACGTAGTCAGATGACAGTAGGGTCTCTGAGATGCACTCCATCAATTTCTGGCCTATTTTGATGATCATGTATTACTTTCAAAATATTTATTCCAAATATGCACGATAAATATGCCTCAGAGACCGACGGTCTCAGAGACCTAAGCTACTTTAAGGTCCCCCATTCAAATAGCGAGGGTGCAAGAGAATGCCTTTTGCCCACCTCTTGCGCCCGGCTACAACAGGGACAGGGAAGCAGATGAGGAAGGGAGCAGAAAAAGAAAGAAACAACAAAGAACAGCAGGGGAAAAGAAAAAAGTGTTGTGCCCCTGCAAAATCTACTATAAGAACTCCTAAACATATAGGAAAGCCCAAGAGCCAGACAGCGGCCGCAAGGGATTCCTAGCCCTACTTGGGGGAAAAGGAAAACAGGCATAAGGAGAAGTAACTCCCGGACAACGTTTTTTTTTTAAATATTTTTATTACACAGAAGCATAACAAGTAAAATACAAACACTTTTCAATGTTCCGTGGTGCATTGAAAATAATTATACATAAGGAATTTACAGAATACACATCCGAATGATCAGTTAGCCTCTGGGTTAATTTTTTTTTTTCTCCCCTCAAAACCCAAGAAGAAACCCCCCCCCCCACCCCCCCCAAACTGTAAAATTAACCCGCCGTTATTTATCTACCCTCTATCGTCAATACCCTAAACGTCCTAGTGTACCCTTAATCTGCTCTCGCATATAATACTCTGTGTATTTGAAGGTTCCATCATTCCTTTATTTCCCATCACTAAAAGTGTTAGATATATAAGGCTTCCATTTTTTTATAAACGACCCCACGCTCCTATCTTGTCTCTTTTCGCTGCCCTTTCTCTATGAAAAAATGTCTCTGAGACACTCGATGATTTCTGTACCTCCGGGCCCGAGGTCTTAATCCAATGTCTTAAGATGCATCTTTTTGCTCCCCAGCAAAAACGTGCAGGCCTTTGTCCCATTACCAGGACTTCTCTTGAATCCTCCTTGCCAGAGTCCTTAACTATATGATGGAACAGAAGACTTTGAGGTGTAAAATGGGATCTTGACGTTCCACCAAGTTCCTACTCACCCCTTTTAACAGCTTTCCATGCGTTGGATTTCCGGACAAAACCCAAAAGACAATGAATCAAATCTGCCTTGTCTAGACCACATTTTGGGCATGCCGTCAGGTATTCTGATTTAGATTTATAAGGGATATTGAAAGCATATATAGCCCGGTGGGCAATTCTAAATAAAACTTCCCTCCATTGCACGTTGGTTGTGGCCTTCCCACCACTTCCATCCCTTCATTAATCTTACTAGTGATGTCTGTATCCTGCAATGAGACTCCCAAGTTTTGAACATGGTCTGTACCGTCCCTGCCGTATCTACCCTACGAAGAATATTATATATCTGAGACAGGAGACCCTTAGATCCCACGATTGTGCATAATTCCCGGAAATCATCCGATTCTCCTAAGGTGTTCAAATTGGTTACAGTGGCTTTAAAAAAAGCTCTTGATTTGGACATATTGAAAGGTGTGTTGGTGGCCTAGCCCATATATCTCATCCACCTGACCCCAGGTCATCAATGTCCTCTCCTGATGCTGTATAATATCCCCCAATCGCGAAATACCTTTTTCTTTCCATTTGTGGAACAGAGCATTCTCCATACCTGAGCGAAAAGAGGGAGATTCCCATAGCGGAAAGAAAGGAGAAATCCTCATCGGCCTTCTAAAATCTTACGGATGTGCCTCCATGTCGCTAGCGTGTCTCTTAACACAATGCTCTGTTTGACCCCCGATGGATGATCCTTAAACGGGAGGTGAAGCAAAGCACTCAATGAGAGGGGGGCTGCTAGTTGGGCTTCCAATTTAGTGTTGGAAAAGGAATTAGCCCCCCATAGCCAGTCCTAATATGGGCCACATTGCCGCAAGATTATACAGTCTCAGGTCGGGAAGTGTGCTCCCCATGCCCCCTCATACATGTTAATTTTTTATAACCCAACCCTAGGTTTGTTTCCCTCCCCATATGAATTTTGAAAAAAGAACCCCTAAGGGCGTTAATTACACTGTGTTTTAGTAGCACCGGGATGTTTTGGAGTGGGTATAGCAACCTGGCGAAGCTAATCATCTTGATCAGTTGTATGCGCCCCATAATAGAAAGTGGGAGATCCTTCCATTTAACTAATTCTGTTCGAATTTTTGCTAGTAACGGGGAATAATTGAGGTTGTATATCATAGCTGACCGATATCCTATCTTTATGCCTAGATACGTGATGTGTGACGCAACCACCTCTACCCCCAGGTTTTTCTGCCTAGTCTCAAGTTTTGATCCTAAATACAACAATTGGCACTAGCTCCTGTTTACACGGAATCCAGAAAAATTGCCCAAAACTCCTCTAAAGCCCTCATAATTTTTTGTCTACTTGGTCTTTCGGGTTATCCAGAACAAACAAGAGATCGTCACAAAACAAACAAATTTTTGTTTCCAACCTCCCCTACTCTTATTCCCTGGTAAATAGAGGAATTAATTAAGTGCGTTGCCAGAGGCTCTATTGCTATATTGAATAGGAGCGGCGAAAGCGGACACCCTTGCCTCGTCCCTTTTTGCATAAATATTGGAGAAGAAATGAATCCCGGAGTGTTCACTCTCGCCTGGGGAGTTCGGTACATGGCTTCAAGATAATCACGAAATAAACCTCTGATTCCCATTCTATCCAGGACTAGTCCTAGCCATTGCCAGTTTACGTTATCAAATGCTTTCTCAGCATTGATCGTTAGTATAGCCGGGGTGTGTGCTCCCAACTTACTCTTTTCCACATACTCTAGAACCGAGAGAACAGTCCTGATGTTTTTGACTCCCGAGCGACCCTGAATGAAGCCCATTTGATGCTCCCCTATTAGCTTTGGTAAGAGAGCTGCAAGTCGGTTCGCTAGGACTTTAGAAAAAATTTTAACGTCCTGGTTGATCAAAGAGATGGCGAAAACGATTCAGGAGCCGTAGGACCCTTTTCCTTTCTTATGCAGCACTTTTTGTAAAGCTGTTGTCCCGGATGGCATCATAGATTTTTTATGGATTATTTCCCTGAATACCCTCTTCAAAGTATCCATACAGGATCCCTTCAAAACTTTATAAAACTCCCCTGGCAGACCATCCGGCCCCGGAGCCTTGTTTGGAGGAAGGTCCTTTATGACCGCATCCAATTCTTCCTCCTCAACTTCCGCGTTAAGAAAGGTCCTATCCTGCTCTGAAAGGGTGGGCAAAGTCATCCGTTGCAAAAACTTCTTCCCCTTTTCAATATCAAAGGGCGACTGTGTGTACAGATCCAAGTAATAGTCTCTCAATATGTCATTAATTTGTTTTGGATCCTTTATAACCTCCCCCGTTTTGGCTTTGAGGCCATGTTTGGTTGTTACCCCCTCCTCCCTTTAGCTAAATTGGTTGTTCCCGAATTTAAATAATGACACTCTATACTGATCATAATACAGAGACTCAACTTTTTTCAGCGGGTCTTCGTAAATCTCTTTCACCGACACCCACCTTTCCGTATTCTTAGGTGATGAATCCATGAGAAAGGCCGTATACGCCTGCCTCAGGGTTTGCCCCAGCCTTGGTCATAGATTTCCTCAGGGTTTTCTTTTTGGTTGCCATATAGGCCATGATTCTGCCCCGCAGCACCGCTTTTCCTGTTTCCCAGAATAAGACGGGGGAGTCCGAATGTGCCTCGTTATCTTTTGGGGAAAATCCTCCCCCCATTGGATCAACAAATCCTTAAACAGATCGTCTCCCATAAGAGACATCGGTAGCCTCCCAAAAAAATGTCTGAACCCCTAGGGAAAAATTTTCTTGTAGAGAAATCATGGACAGGCGAGTGATCCGAAATCACCACTCTCCTATATCTACCGCATCTACCTTCCCTGCAAGGTTGGAGTTAGTCAAGAAATAGTCCAGTCTGGACCAAGAGTTGTGGGCGTGTGAATAATGTGTGAATTCTCTTTCTGCTGGGTTTAGAGCTCTCCAAGTATCCGTCAGGCCTAGATTCTCACTCATCTTGCAAAGCAAAGTTTTCCCCCTATCTTGGCCCTCCCACTACCTTGGTTTTCAACCTATCCTCCGCATTATGCATGACACAGTTAAAATCTCCTCCAATTAATACTCCCTCCTCCCCTATTTGGACTATCTTGGACTCCAAATCCCAAAAGAATTGCCTATCCGGGTTATTGGGGGCATAGACATTAACTATATTGAAGGGCCCTGAAGGAGAATCCACCTTCATCTTAATACATCTTTCCTTGTCGTCACTATCCCAATTTACCACCTTACATTTAAGAGTTTTTATGGCACTAGTACAATTACCCCAGCCTTTCCCTCTACTGCGAGAACCTTCACTTCCCCCACCAATAATTTTTTAGTCGGAAGAAGTCCTTTTCTTCCAAAATGGGTCTCTTGCAGCAAAGCTAATCAACCTTCATTTTCTTCAAATGTCTTAATATGAGCATCTTTTTTGGGGAGAACGCAAACCCCTTTTTCGTTCCAGGATACGATCCCATAATTTAACCCGTATCCCACGATTTTAGTGTCATGACTCTAGGTGTAAAAGAATACCGGCCCCCCCCTACCCCCCAACAACCTTACCCGCCCAACCATACCCACACCAACTCCTCAAAGAATTTCTTTCTCTTGCCTGCAGGCTTCTCTTTTTTCGCACCCCCATATCTGAGGCGAAATCCTCTAGCCTCATCTTGCTAATCCCTTGCTCCTCTCAACCTCCCGCCATTAGAAGTGATAAGCAAACAGCGCACCAGCCTACACGTGCAACCCCCCCCCCCCGATCGACCCGCCTATTTAGCGACAAGCAGTAAAACAAAAACATCGCAATATTCAAAAACCCAAAACAAATCTGAACATTTGTTCCCATCTTTCCTTTACCCTGCCTTAACCGCAAGACAGCGTACAGAGCTCCAATAACCTTACTTGACCCGCCTCCCTACCCAACAAACTGCATGTCTGAATTAAGCCTCAGAACCCCTCAGAAACAGCAAAGACACAGAGTCTAGAGGATTAAGTTCTCATCTCTTTCTAGGTGAGCGATAACGTTTCCATGAGGATGAGTCTCTCCCATTTCTGGGGAAATCTGGTCCCCCTAGGAATCTTTGAAGATCTCTCAGGTTGGTCCTTGTCTTCTGGACCTTTTTGCTGCCCTAGAGTTCCCTTGTTGCTTGTTAATTCCTCCAAAGCTTTCTCCGCCTCCTCGGATGAGTGACAGAACACAGGTTCTCCCTGAACTGGCATGATTTTCAGGATAGCTGGGTATTGCAGGTTAAAGCGTATCTGTCTCTTCACTAGTAAGGAACAAACAGAGGAAAACGATCTCCGTTTCCTGGACACCTCTACAGAATAATCCGAAAAAAGGAGTAGTTTCTGACCCCTAATAGTGCAGGAGTTTCCTCTAGAGCGATATGCTTGTAGTAGCGCAGTTTTCTCAGCGTAATCAAGGTATCGCACTATGACCGCCCGTGGCGGTGCCAGTGAACCATCTCTGTTCGGGAGGCGTGGAGGGCCAATCCTATGGGCTCTCTCTACTTTCAGATATTTCTCCAACCCCAGGGATCTGGGTAGATCCTCCGAGCACAACTTGGGCAATACATTTTGTGGAATGTCCTCGCTCAGCCCTACAATTCGCAGGTTATTCCTACGGGACCTGTTTTCAAGGTCTCCCAAAACCTTTTTCTCCGATAGTCCGTTTTCACTGAGAAGTCTTTTCCATCGAACTTTTTACCCCTATTAGGTCATCCTCCACACCAGATGTTCTCTCCTCCAGGTCAGCTATTTGAGCGGTTTTGTTGAACCACGTCAGAATTTAAATAGTGGGAAAAGGGGCCCTTTTGACCGCCTCAGACACAGACCTAGCGACTGTCACTTCCAAAGACGCCAGTAGCTCAGGCGCTAATAGTTTTGCCACTGTGATAGCCATAGATTTGCAGGATACCCCAAGACCTGGCACCTGTTCATCCTCCTGTTCCCCCTCCCCTAATAGCTTGCCGTTGCTTTCTAATTCGGCTTGTGAAAGGAGAGACGGGGAGCTGGCTGCCCGCCTGCATAAGGCACTATCACTCTGCTGGGATGAACTGTGCAATTTAGTCCCTTTTGGAACTTTAGAAGGCTTGCTGTAGTGGGGTTACATTACGGTTTTCATCACCCCGCAGCTCGTCGGAAACCCCACAGTCCATTATCTCCTGCATCTCCTCACACTCTCCTTCCTCAGGCATGATCACCTGCTGTGCCTCCTCCACATCTGCCTGCCGCGCCTGCCCTGCATGCTGCGGTCTTACTTGCAATGATTGCAGCTCATCTGTCCTCCGGGTCAGGGTCGAGGTGTCCACAGCATCCTTCACCTCTTCCTTCCGATCTGCCGCCCGGGATGCCTGCAGGGTTGGAGCCTGGGGGATCGCGCGCCCGCTTCTGGTAGAGCGCGGCGGGTCGGGCGCCCATCTTGTGCGGGGCCGCGTGTGGGGCGGTTTCGCTGTGGAAGATCTGCTGCTCCCCCGCTGCCTTATGTCACCCGTTCCCGTTAACCGGGGACGGAGTCAAAGCTTGGCACTACGATGTGCCACGATTTAGGAGCGGAGATTTTGGCGGATGGCTGCCGGAGCTCTCACTCCATGCGACTGCTGCCGTGCGCGCCGGAACCGGAAGCCTCCCGGACAACGTTGACCGGTATATATGCATGAGCATCCTAAATATTAACTGAATGAGACACAGAAATACGTCAGAAATAAACATAATATTAACATTAGTAGTGTCCCATGGGGACATGTATGCAATGATCCTCGGGCATGAGAACTAAGAGGGATTAACAGGTGCAGACCCCAAGACTAAATATGTTTTCACCGAGCGTGAACCCTTAGAACGGGGCTTTCGTTGCGGGAGTCCCGGATCATCCCCCTGTGAGTTCTGGACTGGGACCGAGGGACCTCCACCCCTTCCCCTGGGAAAAGCAATACAGGGCCACTCAGGCAAGGAAATATTTGGAATCTGCAACCCCTGTGAAAGTTGGAAATTTTCGGGAGGGCAGGTATAAGTGCGGTCACCCTTTCTTTCAATAAGAGCGAAAGGGAAGCCCCCCTGAGGGAAATTTTTTCTTTCACGTAGAAAGAGAGTTTTTTTGGTTTGACAGAGCCTTTGGCCGAGGTTATGGCGCAAAAGGTCCGGAAAACATTTGTAGGTTGTCATGGTAGGTCAAAGCCCCAAACGGGTTTTTTGCAGTTTTCTTTTTTTAAGAACATGAAAAGTATGCGGCAAATAACACCCCGGGGGTGATGAAATCTTTGCAGGTGGGCGCAATGCTCTATGAATCTGCCGCTAATGAACGTAATGGGGGCTCGGCCCAAGGATGTCATTAAAAAGATGTGGAGACGGGGTACAATCGGGAAGGGGGGGGAGGGGACCCCGGGAGACCCCTGATCCTGAGTTTTTTCCCCCTTGTTCTGCATTGCCCAGATGTTGTGGAGGGCAAATAATTTGAGGAGGTTTTTTTTACCGTTCCCTGCAGTTCCGCGGGGGGCAGAAAAGGATTATGTGATTGTTGCAAACAGTCCACTTTCGTAGTAGGTAGAAGATCAGAAAAAATTGGTCGAAATCTTCCTACTTCCGCCAAAAGGTGTTTACCCATCAGGGAGTTTATCCCTTTTGGTGGAAGCTCCTGAGTAAGGGGGAAAGGCGGAAAATCGTGATGGGTTACTTTGCCACTGCGAGGGGGCAACAGTTGAGTATGCGAATTGCTACCCCCAGTAGGGGTTTTGGGGTGGTAGGGGGTAGGGGTCGGGGGGAGTAGTCCAGACTCAATATGGGCTCCCTCAGGCGTTGAGGGGCGCCAGCCATTAGGAAGCAGCGGAGGCCGGGGAGAAGCCCACCCCTGAAAGGGGGGCACCCTGACCTCCTGGAACCCCGGGGACCTTGTGTGAGAGGTCCCCCAAAAAGACCCAGGGACAATGCTGGGGAGGGTCCAGGCGAGCCGGGCCGGGAAAATGCTGAGAGCCCTGGTGGGGCCCCGGGGTCAGGGTGACAGTCCATGCTGGTTTTGGGGGTGAGTACCCCTTCCGGGTCCCTCCCCCCCAAAATTCTGTAGCCCTGGCCATCGGGATATGCCGGGTGGCGCGGCAAAAAGGGAGAGCCTGCGGCTGGTGTGACGGCGGGCTTGCAACCCCCTGCCCAGCAGAACTGGGGGGAGGTGGTAGGGCAGGGGCACAGGGTCCGTTGAAAAGTTGTGTGAGAGTCTGCGAGCATAGCTAGGGGGCCAAAAGCAGGGCTAATAGGGGAGGGGGTTCTGGACATTAAATACCTGAATGTCCCTGTGGAAAGCAGAGGGGGCGCCCGCTCTCGTCCCCGGAGCGAAAAAAAAGAGGATGTTGTCCCTGTCCAGGTGCCCCCCTGTCCAGAAAGCCCCCCGGCACTCCACCCCGTGGAAATGGGGAAAATGCGGTGGCTCCGGGATGTCCCTGGGGTTCCATGCGCTCCCCGCAGTGCAGGGGAGTGGGTCCGAAGACACGCGGGTGTGTCTTGTCTTGCAGCTTCAGGGGGCGACCAGGTCATACTTGTCCCCCAAAGGGGGGGGAGCAGAGCCCCCCGCATGCGTCCTCGCGCGGAGGGAGTGGTGGGGGTCGGGCCGTGCCCCTCCCCGGCGGGCCGGTTGGAAGCGGGGTTTGTCCCCCCCTGCGGCTTCAGTGGAGACCGACTGGGGTGCTTGCATTTTGCGGCGGCAGCGCCCGGACCCTTTTCCCGCGGATTAGCTGGGAGACTTGGGCTTGTCGGTCCCCCGACGGCAAACGGTGGGGCACGCAGGCTGTGTTTGTCCGCGGCGGCTTTACCTGCTTGGATGGGGTGAGGGAGCCAGAGCCCCCAGGCCCCGGGTGGAGCATCAGCCGGGAGTGGGAGCGGAGGCTCAAAAACCCCCCCCTCCGGGCGGCCCGGATGCCGTGGACGGCGAAAAGGGGGAGTCTTCTGTAGTCTTTGCCCGGCAGGCGATGGGGGACCCCGGGGCCATTTGGGAGGGTCGCCAGCCCGTGTCCCGCTCCTTAAGGGGGAGTAACGGCCAAAATAGGTCTCGATATGCCCCCGAGAGGCGTCCAGAGAGTTAGCAGGACCTGTCCTGCCTTTTTTGGAGGTTTTCCCCATGTTAGACGCTCAGATGAAGGTGGATGCTCAGATTTGCAGCCAGGAGCACACAAACCAGCTTCTTCACCCGGGAGCTCTCCTCTCTTTCAGAGTCCGGCAGCAATATTAGGCCTCGTTCACACGGCTTATTTCTCCGCGGATTGGCGCCGTACTCTGCGCCAGATTTGCGCTGCAGTACGGCGCCAATCCGTCGGAGTAATTATGGTAATCCACTGCTCTCATAGAGAACAGTGGATTCCAACGCTCTTACCCGCTCGGCGAATCCGCCACGGGGGGAGAAAGTGACATGCACATTATTTACGGCGCGTACTATAGGGCCGGGGAGCGGCGCCCCCGCCGCGCTCCGGCCCCGCTCCCGCCAGCCCCTTATTCACGCCGGATTTGTGAGCGCACAAATCCATCGTGAATAAGCCGTGTGAACACGGCCTTAATCCTCACGTGGCCTGTAGGGACCAGTAACGCGCTATTGGAGAAGTCAGTTTTGAGCAGAGGCTCTGCTGACTTCAGATCGTAAATAACACGGAGCAGGAAAGCATCAGGACTGTGCGTCCTCTCATCAAACGATCCCCACCCGGGCATGGCAGTATTTAACCCTTCACAGCCCGTCAGCAGTGTAGACATGATGCTGATTAGCTGTGAGAATCACTGCTGCCCAGTATAACCCCTATGTTTACCCATTCAAGTGGCAGCAGTGGGATTAAAGAAAAAGGGGAGAAATAGAAAAATGCCAGTGTCTTCCTTGCCAGATGCCTACAGTATTCTGCTCCACAACACCATTATAAAAGGTGATAGTCCGTTGCATCAGTTTAGCACTAGAAGTGTGCGACATGATGTAATGCTGCACTGTGTATATATTCCAAATTCTGCATTTAAGTAGTAATATACTTATCTATCTATACAAATGAGTGCGTGCGTATATATATATATATATATATATATATATATATATGTGTATTTGTGCAAAATGGCGTCTTTTCTCCAAGAATTGATATGTCAATTCTTGCAACGGATCCGAAAGACACAATGTAAACACACATCGGCGATCAGTCGTGTGAATGCCGATGCATGTTTTACATTGTGAGCAGTGTAAAATCATATTCTTCATTGTTAAATGCGTATTTGGGTCTGTCTAGACTGACCCAAACACACATCTAAAAGCGTATATTCACACAGACCCAAAACGCCCAGTGAACATACCCTTAGTGTATTTATACGTCAATATACACAGTGAAGTTGTATATATGCATGTACAGCACATAGCCATTGTGAATGTGTATACAGTGAGTAAATGTATAGAGTAAAATGTAAATATTACCTTAAGGTAACTACATACCCATATTTCCCATATTGAAATAATTCCTATAACAATATGCAGGGCGTAGCTAGAGACTCATGGGCCTGGGTGCAAAACTTCAGCTCGGGGCCCCCCTACCGCCAGACACCATGTGTTGACCAATAGTTTCAAAAACGGGTTTCCCTTTTTAAAAAAACGGACGGATTCGGCGGTGTAGAATGCTGCAGAAAGTTACTTCTATTAAAAAGAATTGTTCTAGAAGAAAATTAATTTCAAATGGGGCCAAAGAAAAACAAGTTATACCGCAAAAATGCTGTTACCTCGCCTCCCCCTCCCCCTGGGCGTATTGAAGCACAATTTCTGCTGCAGTATGGACGGAATACGCCTCTAACAAACCGTAATTCGATGTGTACGCTAAAAACAACAATATTTATTGATAAGTTACCACTTTCTACCAGTTGGTTACCCCATTACTCCCCGTTACATTTTATTTTTTTAGTACGTTCTTTAGTAGTGTTAATCTACAAATTTATTCGTGATACAAAAAGGCTTAGCTTTTAATTAACCTAACATTTTTTTTTATATAATATCAAGAAAAAAGTATAAAAAAAAATTATTCAATAAGTTTTGTAATTTTTTTCTTTTCACACCCCCTTTTTTTTGGGGCCCTTTTTTGCGGGGTACTGGTTTAAATACCGGGGGAAATCCCCCCAAAATTACAAAAATCCCTAGCTCTCAAGAGAATTTGGTTACCCCTCCTCTCCCCCACCGTAAATACGATCGTTTGTATGCCAGAGTAAGTAAAATTGAAAATTTTATTTGGCGAATTGCACGATAGCGAAGCTCCGAAACACATGTTACTGCAGCGCGTCGTACTCCCCGCATGAAACAATCTTATAACTTTTTTTTAACAACTAATTATACGGTCATTGGAGGGGGGGGGGGGGGCAAAAAGGTTTAAACAGTTGTTTTTTTTTTACTTTGCCTTTTTTTTTTTTCTTTTAAAGCAGTTTCCCCACATGTTTATTTTGTGTTGTGTATGCGTAATTTGGGGGGGAAGGGGTGTAATCAAAATACCTTCAAAAACTGCAAGAAATCCGGAAAGTTCTTGCGAGTCACCTGTGACTCGCCTGGATATCTGTAATTATGGGCAGTCCTAGCTGGAAAAAAAAAACATTGAATACATAAACTTAACATTAAAATTGAAGATAATACTGCTCACACATAAAATGTAAGGGCTTGGGTTTTCGTGGTTGTGTTGGTGAATATTTTTTTAAATATATATATACCACACACACACACAACACACACACACACACAAACACCCACACCAACAACCCCACATTTATTATGAATCCCCCTGCAGCTATACAATCTAATGGCACACAAGTTACCACTTTGATTCCCCCTGTATCTACCGTGTACCTCCTGAAAAAGATCCTCTGTTCTCTTCTGCCCCCCCAACCCGGAGGAGGGGCTGGGGGGGTTAGGGACTGCTGCTATTGCTCTCATGAGGTCCCCCCCAGTCGGATTTGTGCAGGTAGAGGTGGACTTATCACCCAAAAATTTTGCTGTCTTTGTCCTCGGAGCAGCTTTTAAGCAGCAGAGGTACAAGACGTTCCTCTCCTCATGGAGCCCCCTGAGAGAAGCCTGCTGGGGCCCCCACCCACCCGTGCTCCTGTCGGCAGGAGCCTGGGGAACCCCCCCCCCCCCTTTACTTTCTGCCACCCCTTTAGCAAATTAGGGACAGGGGGTTAGTGACTATTTTGCTCTACAAACACCCGCCCCCCTTCCTGCGCCTTTGTATGTCCGAGATAGATATATGCCCTGGAAAACGCATGTGGCAAGGGGCCTGTGGGGGCCGCCACCAGCTCAGGGGCCCGGTCGCAGCTGCTACCGCTGCAACCTCTGTAGCTACGCCACTGACACCATGGACTTTAATGGCATATCAATAGGATATATCATAAAAGCCTGGTAGATGCAGGTTCCACTTTTGGGACCTGCACCTACCCAGGAACTGGCACCAGAAATGTCGGCTTAGAAATGGAGAGCTGATCATATCTACACATGACCCTCCATTCTGTTCTATGGGATTTATGAGTACGGGTGAGTAGTGTGTTCTACTGTACTTGTAACTCCCATAGAACAGAATGGAGAGTCATGCGCAGGTGTGATCAGCTCTCCATTTCTGAGCCAACATCTCTGGGGCTAGTTCCCTGATAGATGCAGGTTCCAGAGGTGGCAACAGAACCTATCAGGCTTTGGTGGTATATCTTGAAATGCCATTAAAGTCTATCGTGGGTAGAGGCCTATGTTGAGTAATGCATTGCACAGACAACATCACTGATTAATATCTACACATGCCCCCCAACATGTCTTGCTGCTTTGAACAGCATCTTTAGGGTTAACTGGGAATAACTTAATTGGCTAAAGTGGGGCGTATTTAGTCTCCAGTGCCTAGGGCAGCATAAACTGTAAATACGGCCTTGGGCGTAGGACATGTCAGTGTAAATGTATTGAGAACTGTTGTGAAGCGAAGCCCCCCCCCTCAGCACCAGCAAGTCCCCCTCCCTTCCAGAGTAGTGCCCCATATATAGATGTGTGTATATATATATATATATATATATATATATATATATATCTGCCAGAGGGGCCCATATTAACTGCATAACTGAGGGGCCCATATATATACCTGCTTGAGGGGCCTATATATAACTGGCTAAATGAGGGGGCCCATATATGTGCACCTTACTTAGTGGCTCATATGTATACCTGCCTGAGGGGCCCGTATATACAGTATACCCGCCTGAGATTTCTATCTGATGAGGGGAGCTATAGAGCTACCTAACTGAGTAGACCTATATAGCTTCCTATCTGAGGGGGCCTACACACCTACCTAACTGAGCGGACTTATATACCTATAAGTAAGGATGTGCTCGAAAAGTGAGGATTCTAAGATATTTGTGTCTAAATCTGCAGGGACAAGTGTTGGTTAGGAGAAGTCAGCATGAAGGGGTGAACCAGACGAAGAAGAAAAGGGAACATGAACTACTCATTCGAGAAATATCACTTGTGAGTCACTAAATGTAGCTGAACTGTAATCACTTATATTTGTGCAAAGTGTAATTATATTCAGTAATGGTGTGGCAGTATTATTCAGTCAATATGTGGTGGTGATCTGTGGTCATGGTATTGCGGTATTATTCAGTCACTGTGTGGTAGTGATATGTAATCATGGTATGGTGGTATTATTCAGTATCTATATAGTGGTAATATGTAGTCATGGTGGAGCTGTGTTCTCCCCCGCTTGTGTCTCCTGCAGCTCTGGTCCTGGCCTCAGTCTCTGCCATCCACTGGCAGCTCGGAAGTAAGTTGTGGTCAGGGTTGTGGAGCGTGGCCACAGGGATGCTTGGCAAGCACCGGGAGTGACTGGAGGCGGGCAAGATGACACCGGCGTCTTCTGTGCACGGGAAGAGGAATCCTCTTCTTTCAATCCCTGCAGCGGGGGAAAGTAGTTGATGAGTCCAGGTGGATCAGCAGGGGTTCCGGTAGTAGCTGCTGTTCTTTTATTCCATTTTTGGCCCATTTTGAGTGCCCAAGTCGGGTGTAATAGCTCTTGAGAGGAGCTCACGTGGGATATGACTGCTCTCCTACATAGCAAACCACGCCTCCTATGCATACTTTTTTATCTTTATTTTTTTAATCTTTTTTATCTTTCTTTGGGGTGATTGGCATCACGTTTCCCCATAGGAGATTTGTATTAGTTATCTTCTGATAACTGATACAATAGAGTTCAGTACACAGCATTGCTGCTGTATACTGATCTCCATTGCGACTGTTACTCACCATGTCCGGCAATGGCCACAAAGCACTGCGGGGCATGGGTGACATCACAGGCAGTCCAGAAGTATTTCTAACACTCCTGGGCTGTCTAGAGAGGTGCTTCTGCTCCCTTTTCTTCTGCCCTTTCCCCTTAGCTTGGACACGTGTCTTCTTTCAACCGTACTAACTATGTAACTATGGCAATGTAATACATCGTGGCAGCTAAAGGGTTAATCACTCGCGGCTGGAGCACACTTGTGAGCTCGCAAGATCTCCATGATGTACCAATATGTCAAATTGTTAGAACCCCTTCCCGACCATGATGTATGGGTATGTTATGGCGATAATGTTGGATACATTTTGCCTATCCAGTGACATAGAAAGCTGGTTGGCCATGAGGGAGAGGATTATTTACTTTTCTCAGTGCAGAAAAGCCCATCCGCATCCACTGCAGCTATAATGGCCCTTTAAATCTAAGAGATCCGGCGCGTGCGTGCTCTAGGAAGCGGGGACACACACACAGCGGCTGACAGCGGCATGCGGAAAAGCAGAATCGTGGCCAGGTGAGTATTTGCTGATAGTGCGAGTCGCCCCGCAGCCCAACACACGGGGTGACTCGAGAAATGGTTTAGGACCAGTGGTTTCAGCAGGGAGACATGGAAAAAGTTCGGGACACACATAGTAGGTGGAAGCCGAAGCTTATAGGCCACTGGATTAATGCGAATGTCCCCGGTAAGCGCGGGTCCAGTTCATAACTGGGAATATTTACACAGATGTTTTTAGCCGACAGCCAGACCTTGTCTCCGGGGGCAAAATTCGGAGGAGGTCTCCATTTTCTTGTCCTCTTGAGCCTTCATCTATGCCGAAGCTTGTTGCAGAGACTGGTAGGTCTGGTCCCAAATACCGAACCAGGGCATCCACAGCAGGAACCTTGGAAGACAACGAAAGAGGGAGAGGCGGGCAGAGATGCTGTCCATAAATGACATAGATAGGAGAAGCACCGGCGCACTCAGACTCCAAAGAGTTGTAGGAAAACTCAGCACATGGCACGGGCACAGGTGGTATAGGATTCCACAAATTCTTTGGTATTTTTGGCAAGATCTGGCCACCAATAGAAGTGGGACATTAGCTAAAAGGATTTTCAAGCACCAGGGTGCCCAGCTGACAGAGAGCAATGTCCCCATTTCAGAATTCTCCTCCAGAGCATAGGGCGCACACACTTCTTACCAGAGGTAACGTTTTGGAGGTTAACAGGATCTGCGGAAATCAGCCATTCAGGGGATATAATGTGCCGAGGGACTACTTCTTCCCCGATTACCTCAGAGTCATGGGAGAGGGTATCGGCTTTGATGTTTTTGTCCACAGGACGGAAATGTATCAGGAAGTTCAACCGTGAGAAGAAGAGGGGCTACCTGTTTGACGCAGATTGAGATGTTCAGCCGTCTGGAGGTACTGGAGATTTTTGTGGTTGGAATAGATGTTGATAGGGTGCCGAGCTCCCTCCAGTAGGCTTCTTCCAAGGCTTGTTTGATGGGCATCAACTCCCACTATGGTGTATGTTGTGGCAGCTTTTGCCTATCAAGATCAACCTTTCTTCCACGATCGAAAATAAAAAAACAGTTTTACACTGGATTCTTAGATCAAATCAGATAAGAACAATTTATTAATCCTCCAAAGCTCTTTTTATATGGTTCGGTGATGAAATGATTTCGCTTCTAACCAATCACAGATAAGCCAAAATCTTATAGGATGTACATTTTAGACCAATCAGAAAGATAACGTCATTACTCTTTAGAATATTGCTGACCAGCTCATCATAATTTTAATTATTAATCCCTAATGACGTTAGACACAGATCAGATGTTGTACAACGGGGGCACACGGTGACCCAGTATCTCTCATTCTTTTGGGTTATACACATCGTATGATTTAAAAGTCAACATATTACATCTAGTCAGAATAAAAAGCATATTAGACTCATTAAATGTGGGTTTTAATTTGTATGTGTGTATAAGTCACGATGACCTTTTTATCTAGTGCAAGTGTACTTTGAACTGAGCAGAACAAACTTGGTATGTGGGGTTTTATCAAGGTTCAGATCATCTTGTTTTGCCAACCTAAAATAACAGTGAAAACAGGCATCACAGATTCATAAAAATGGCTGACAGTAAATTAAAAAATGGTTGCCTTAATTATCAATTCATATGACAGTTATCACTATTCCACTTCAGTGTAATTCTTCTCCGCCGTGAGGATACATGGTAAAGCCAGCTCACCAATAGAGAGGCTGCACGGATCCATGGAGACGGTATGATATAAACAAGCAGGAATTGATCCAGCATCCTCCATATAAGAAAAAGTCGGAGTAAAATCCACAGAGCGACAAACAGACGCTTATGCGTTTTAGGCCACGTGGGCCCTTAATCATAGCACATCTGTTACACGTCAGTGAGAGATTTCAAACAAATAAGAGAACCAATCACAATATTACAAAAAGTCACATGACATGATTAAATCACAATACCGTATCTGTGGAATAGATATTTCCCTTTTAATCCATTCCAGATCCAGTTGCTATCTCTGTTCCAAATTCAAAGTGTATATGTCTCAGCTGAGAGAGGAGAATAATCAGACACAAACAGCTCTTGCGTTGTGCATAAAATTCTGTTTTACTTTAAGGAAATCACAAACTTAGGCTTGATACATAATGATACATTTTAAATCATAATTGGTCAATGACACTGGTCTAAGCCATAAGCAAGTTATACGGACATAAATGGAACAATCCAACAGGGTGAAAACAGCGCAATGCTGAGAGGAAAGACACACCTCCTGGGAGGAGAGACACAGCTGCTGAGAGGAGAGACACACGCCTGCTGGGAGGAGAGACACACGCCTGCTGTGAGGAGTGACACACGCCTGCTGGGAGGAGAGACACACGCCTGCTGGGAGGAGAGACACACGCCTGCTGGGAGGAGAGACACACGCCTGCTGGGAGGAGAGACATGCCTCCTGGGAGGAGAGACTCGCCCCTGGATTTCAAACTCAATATCATAGAATCAGCTAAAGAATATAAACAGTTCAAATGATAACACCCCTTTAAAGACTGTTCTGATGCTCCCTCCTAGAAGGGTGACCGATGATTCATGGTTTTTAATGTTTTTCCCTAAACTGAGCAAGGATGGATAAGAGTCACTGTCCTTTGACAGCTGGGTGAACAGGTGGTGCAGGTATTAAACCCACTGAATCACTGCCGGGCTTGCTCCAAAGAGGTGTGACTAAGCGACCGTCAGCCTCTTCACAGAGCCTTTGATGGTAAGGATGACTATTGACCAACGCCCGCCAGGTGCTACTTCAGAGCAGTCCCTAGCAGTGACAATCTATGGATTGCTGACAATCTCATAACCCTCAATGTGAACAACCGTTCTCATTGGGGGTACCTTGATGATGGAATTTTCTTCCATGCAAGTAAATCTATCATCTTCTAAGTTTGCCATGAAAAGTACAGACTGATCTACACTTTTTGATAAGAGTTTCTTGAAACATGGAACGATGCACATCACTACTATAATCAGTATCAACAGTACTACTCCCAAAATCATTCCTGCTTGAGCTAGCCATTTCTGCCATCCACTCATCCATGAGAAGTACTGATCCCATGGATCCTTGATACCTGAGTTCCTTTTCAATTCCTGAGAAAGGTCATCTAATTTTTTAATTGCTAGGGTTACTTTCCCATTGGGTCCTGTGTTGTCAGGGATGTCCGTACAACAGACATCATGAATCATTTTGCAGACCCTTCCCTGCTGCTAAAACCATGTCCAAAGCCATTCTATTCTGGAAAGTCATAATGGAGGTGGCACTTAATTGTTCAGCTATACCTTGTAATTCATCTTGGGTGTAATTAACAGACTTGATTGTAATATATGTAATTTATCCAGTCTACATTTTTGCTGTTTTCTTATTTGCGGTATTAATGATTCGAATCCTGCTTTGACCTGATCTCTAGCCTTGAATTCATCATCCACCCCCCTTGGTCGTCCCTCTTGTCCAGACTAGACAAACATATAAAAATGGAACGTTCATAGTGGCTTATTGGTCGCAATCTCTTTCTTGCAGTGTGAAGCATGCACCCAGGTGGGTCTTCCTTCAAGTTTCATTGAGGTTGCGGACACCAGGAGTACTTGGTATGGTCCTTCAAATCTGGGCTCCAGAGAATCTCTCACGTGCTTTTTTACCCACACAAAATCACCAGACTGTAGCTTATGAGTGCTTTGATCAGAGTCTGTGTCTGGAATAGAAGAAAATGCTGAGGCACGGGTTACTTTCAATTCATTACACAGATTAACAACATATTTCACAAGGCTATCATTCCCTGTAATCAACTGTTGTGGATGGAACCCCCCTAACCTAGGAGGACCTGAGAACAATATTTCATTAGGGGTGAAACCAGTGGGCTGTTTGGGGGTGTTTCTGTCAGAGTAGAGGGCAATGGGCAGAATTTCAGGCCAGGAAACAGATGTTTTTTTGCTAGCTTTTAAAATTTTATGCTGTAGAGTAGCATTCATCCTCTCAACTTCCCTGAACTCTGCGGATGGTACGGAGTGTGTAGACCGAGGTCAGCTCCTACTAGCTTCCAAATGTCTATAGTCACTTCTGCTGTGAAGGCAGGTCCTTGGTCAGATTCAATAACTTCAGGAATTCCAAATCTGCACACCAGTTCAGTCAACAGTTTTTTCACAGTGGTTCTTGCGGTCATATTGGAGACTGGGTAAGCTTCAGGCCATCCAGAGAACATATCCACCACCACTAGAGCATATTTGTACTTTCCACTTTTGGGTAATTCAATGTGATCAAGGATATAGAGGTTTAGCCAAGTGCTTCTTTGGGGTTTGGACCAATCCTCCCGGATTGCAAGAGTTGCATATTTTATTATTATTATTATTATTATTTATTTTAAAGCGCCATTGATTCCAGGGCGCTGTACATTCGAGGGGGTTACATACATTACATAAGTCAAACGAGTACAGTGATAAGGGATAATGACAATTGGCACGACAGAGGGAGAGAGGACCCTACCCGCGAGGGCTAACAATCTACAAGGAGGGGGGACGAGACAGGAGGTGAGGGGCAGACATGTCTGTGGAGGCAGTAGGGACAAGTTTAGTGAAGGCTATAGGCAAGCCTGAAGAAATGGGTTTTCAGGTTGCTTTTGAAGCGGGTGACAGTGGAGGAGAGTCTGATGTGTTGGGGCAGTGAGTTCCAGAGTGTGGGGGGAAGCACGGGAGAAGTCTTGGAGACGGTTGTGTGAGGAGCTGATAAGGGGAGAGCAGAGGAGAAGGTCCTGTGAGGAGCGGAGAGTACGTGGAGGGAGATATTTGGAAATTAGGGCAGAGCTGTATGGAGGGGAGAGGTCGTGGAGAGCCTTGTAGGTCATGGTTAGTAGCTTGAAATGAATTCGCTGGGCAAGGGGAATCCAGTGAAGGGATTGGCAGAGAGGAGAGCAGAGGAGTAGCGAGGAGAGAGATATTTCACATCCTCTAGCATAGTTACTCGCTGTAGTGAAGATTCCAGGTGCTAGGTATATCTTGTTGATTGAAGAATTTATCTGGTTTCCTCCTCTGTGTGTAGTACCATGAGTCCATTGTACTACAGCTGGATATAAGGCCCCTGGCAAACAGAGTTTCCTCCAGAATCCATCCTGATAAATAGTTGCTCCCAATTCTTCCCATCGCTCCCTTTCTTTTGGGTCTATTTGAGTTTGAAACTGTTTCAGCAGGTCCATTTCTGGATTATATGCATTTTGTGTTTGGTCATCTTCTTCATCTTCTTTCCATTCTCTCTTCTTTTCCTTTATCATCTTCTCTTCATTCTTCTGTTCTTCATTCTTCCTGTCTTCTTCTTCCTTCTGTTTGCCCTTGTTATCACATATACAGCCACATCTGCTTCCTCTCGAATCTCTGGGAGAAGAGCCGCAGATTTTGCTGCTAAATCTGCTCTGTAGTTGCCCTTTGTTTCCTCTGTCTCTGTCCTTCCATGAGCTTTGACCTTCAACACAGCCACCTGAGCTGGTAATTGGAGAGCATGTATCAAGGTCTGAACAGCTTCTTGGTTCTTAATAGGTGTTCCATTAGCTGTCTGGAAACCTCACAGAGCCCACTTCAGGCCAAAGTCGTGGGCTACTCCGTATACATAGGCTGAGTCTGTGTATATGTTCACCGTCTTCCCTTTTGCAAGCTTGCAATATTATGTTACAGCCCGGAGTTCTGCTTCTTAGGCTGACATCTTCGAAGGTAAAGAGGTAGCCTTCACGGTTTCTTGTAAGGTAACCACAGCAAATCCTGTATGGAATCATCCTAGGTCATCCACATATCTGGATCCATCCGTATAGAAGACATAGTCTGGGTATTCAGCTTGGATGCAGACAGTAGGAAGGTGTGATGTTTCAGCTTCCATTTGTTCAAGGCAGTCATGGAAGGATCATCTGTTGCGGTGTAATACCCATCTTCTGTGACAGTCTGGTCTTCATCTTCCCTCCTTGAGAGAGGAAGCAGAGTGGCTGGATTGAGAGTAGTACATCTCTTTAAGGTGACAGTTTAAGGAATCAGTAGTGAGCATTGCAGGCATAGATTATGTTGCTTACTTAGGTAAGGTTGTTTAGACTGTTTAAGTCTTCCCTGCAGGTCATGAGGTGCCAAAACAGTGACTGGATGGCCAAGGATGATGTACTGAGTTTTGTCAAGAAGGACTTGCGCAGCAATGACAGCTCTAAGGCATGTAGGTGCAGTCCATGCAACCAGATCAGGCTTGCAGGAGTAGTAGCCAAGAGTAGTGAAGAGCGATTGCGTCAACTATCGTCATCGGATTGATAGTCGATATCGGCAATTATCATGCCGATATCCGATAACAGATAATCGCCAAATGACCTTTTAAAGTCTAATGGGAGGGGAAAACAACACTTCATTCTTACACCCAAACATAGGAAGGAGAAGCTGGAATTAACATCCACAACAGTAAAATGGATATGTGCTACTTCTTAGGCAAGACAATTAGGCAACAAGAGTCACAGAAAAAACTGTCAGACTATTCACTATCCCTGTCCTGTACCACAACATGACCCTTAAACCTTCATGACCCCCCAATTAAAAAGTGACAAAAGTCAGTATTATTTTGAACCACCATTTTAGTTGAACTGCACATTGACTATCCCTGTCCTGAACCACAGCATGACCCTTAAACCTGTCTGACCCACAGATTAAAAAGTGCCAGAAAAAGGAGTCTTTCAACCACCATTTTAAGTTGAACTGGACATTGACTATACCTGTCCTGGGCCACAGCATGAGCCTCAAACCTGCATGACCCCCAGATTTAAAAAGTGCCAGAAAAAGGAGACTTTGAACCAAAATTTTAGTTGAACTGAACACTGACTATGCCTGTCCTGGACCACAGTATGACCATCAAACCTGTCTGACCCACAGATTAAAAAGTGCCAGAAAAAAAGGAGTCTTTGAACCACCATTTTAGTTGAACTGGACATTGACTATACCTGACCGGGCCACAGAATGAGCCCCAAACCTGCATGACCCCCAGATTTAAAAAGTGCTGGAAAAAGGAGTCTTTCAACCACCATTTAAGTTGAACTGAACATTGACTATACCTGTCCTGTACCCCAGCATGACCATTAACCTTTTGACCCACAATCACAAAGTGGCACTATGCTATTTTGTACAGTGACTGTCATTTAGTATATTTTTTGGTAACTTACATTTGTTTATAGAATTTATTTAGGGAAGTTTTATTTATAGTTTTACATCATAATCATTTTAATTTTTTTCAAGTGTGATAACATACACCACTACTTTTTAAAGGTATTTCTTACACGTGTTGATGTGTTAATTCGTTCGCACACCCCATAAGTCATAAAAATGTCCTAATCATTCCCAAAACACTTCTTAGTTGAGAAGCCCATTTGCCCTCCTGGCTTCTAAAGAGTGATTCACAATCAATTCATTGGTTTCATTTTTCTTCCAAATCCTTCTGCAGTGATTAGGGACAGACTCCCTTGGAGATCAAATGATGCGACCCCATAGTGACTCCAGCCCCAGAAAATTTTAAACCTTTTTCAAAATCTGATTTTTTAGAGAAATTTGAAGCTCTCCTGATTGCCCCTAACGTTGAGAGCCAGTGCTGCTGTCAGTCATCTGTTAACACGGAGGTCCAGCTGCCAGGGCCAGAACTTACAGTGGGTGCGTGAGAGCCCAGGCTTTGCGTCTGTCATCTAAATTAACACGCAGGTTCACTGCCAGGGCCGAGTTACAGGGGTGCGTGAGAGGCAAGGGTGGCGTCCCTCTATTAACAAGGGAAAAATGCCCTTATGACGCAGCAACGAAAACAGTCAGCTGAGCAGAGTGCAGAAAATGTGAGGTAAGGCCTCCAGCCTTCCTCAGTACACAGTCCCAAAACCTGGGTAGCGCTTGCCCTCCGTATGAGTGCGGACCAATTGAGCTTCACTTGGAAATGCTGGTGGTTGAAAGTTCCTATTCCACCCAGGTGCCCTTTTTCCTTGCATTCTTTTTCGTTTTACTCAACGTGCTGGAGGAAAAGGTCTCTGTTCTTTGTTCTCTGTCCGTGCTCCATCTCCATGTCCTCTGAATAACCTACATCTGGTCAATCTTCCTGTACCTCCCTTCTACAAAATTTTAAAAGGAATATTGTACCAGCTATTTTGTACATGCAAGTTTTTTAGTGGTTTTATTCTAAAAAACACATTTTTAAATTAGGATGGAATCCCACCACGTCTTTGTTTCTCTTTTTTTTTTAATTGTATTAAATGGGTCGTCTCACTACAGGGATTGCTATCTATGTTAAATATCTTGCAAAAAAGTCATTTTGCAATATGTGTCCATTAACAGTGTCCTACCCATTTCCCGTTTTTGACAGCACCATGCCCCAAAAATTTCAAAACATCACCCTTTTAGCCACTCTTGACAATTGTGAAAAACAAATGTCTGTTAGAAACCACATTTTTTATAATAGGACCCGTAGTAAAAGCTTCATTTTACAGCAGCATGACCCAAAAAATTAAAAAATGACTTCTCAGCCACTGCTAAAAATTGTGAGGGAGAAAGCCACTAGAAGCCAAAATTTCTGTTCCAAAGGGCCATGATATAGCTTTTATCTCACAGCACCATGACCCCAAAACCATTGACAATGCGAAAAATTCTAAAGATAAAGTGAGTAGATGGAATATGTTTTTTTAATGAAACCTTGGTGTCTTTTACAGTCTCCTCACCGCAAAACCAGAAAAATTAACTTTTGGGAACTGAGAATAAAAATTGCAGTAAGAAATGATCATTTTAAAAAAAAGTTTTCAAGAAGTCCATTTCTTTTGGAAGAGAAATGTGAAGTAGCCGAGCAACTAATCAGTGACCTCGGCAATTGGGGCCACAACATCATCAGAGATCCATGCCTGATTCATCTTTATGAAAGACAACCTAACCACTTTATCTGTGGAAAGCCGGGTGCGTTTTGTAATGACTCCTCCAGCTGTGCTGAAGGTCCATTCAGATATGAAGCTGGCTGCTGGCAGGACAACACCTCTATGGAATACCCCAAATCAATTGGGGCCGAGAACATATCCAAAATCATCGGTGTTGGACGCAGATGTCGTGCACCATGATCTTAGCCTGTCTTTTGTGTTGTATGTGTGCCCTGCATGACATGCGTTGGTGAGGTGGTAAATAAAGATTGCCAGAGGTCACCCATTAAGCTTCTGCCACAATGCCTGCTGCTGCTGTGGCTACTTGGCACTCTGCTGCTGTCCCCGTTGCTGACGTTGTTCCACCGTGACATTGAAGAACGTGAAGCAACGCAACAATGTCTCCCAGTTGATCAATCACACGGTCTACAATTCCTGCATTTTAAATCTCTATTTGGGTGGGGGGAAGGAAAGTGCTGAGTTTTGTTTTTGTACTGGGGATCGAGGAGGTGGCCACCCATAACTGTTGTTCATTTTGATGCCTTAATGCGAGGATCATGTTGGAGGAAATGGAGCATCCAAGCACTCATGTGAGAGATGAAGCCTTGATTTCACAAGCCTCTGGGTCGAGGGGCACTAGCAAACTGATCTTCCTCATCTTCCTCCTCCGCCTCAAATCCGTGCCAACCTATTTCCAAGGCAGGGACATCGGTAACGTCGGTGTCAAGGAATACCCCCATCCTCCTCCTCCTCTGCTTCCCCCGGCACAGCTTCAACACAGCCCTGACTTGCCTCAGATCATGCACCCTGAGAAATGAGGCGCCGCCTTGCACTTGCCCTGGGCCCTGAACAACTGCCTAATGAAGACCGATAAAATTGTGAAACTTTTGGGCCTTGTGGATTCGACGGAGAGAAAGGCTATCTGTGTCCGTCTCTTTCTCCGTCGCTGGTGGGATCTGATGTTTCAGAGTGTCCAACGATCGCTCCAGAACTAAGATCACCACAATGCTCATGCGGACAAGGGCATTGTCTGCACTGACCATTTTGGTGGCTTCTTCAAAACTGGCAAGGATGGTGCAGACCTCTTTCACCTTCCTCCACTCTCGATGGCTCAACACCCCGAGGTCTGCACCATCCTTGCCAGGCCACGTGTCACTTCGTACTGCGTAATGGCATTGCGCTGCTGCCACAATCCCTGGAGCATGTGGAGGGTGGAATTCCAGTGTGTTGTCACGTCAACAATGAGATGGTTGACGGGGAGGCCGAGCTGACACTGCAACGCAGGCAGGTGGGACGAAGTAGGGTGTGAACGCCGGAAGTGTGAGCTCAGACCTTGAGCCTTCCTCAGCAGGCAGTCCAGACCCAGGTAGCGCTTTAGAAATTTCTGGATGACAAGGTTCATGACATGTGCCTGACAAGGGATGTGCTCCAGCCTACCGATCTTAAGGGCGGGCCAGCAGATTTCGACAGTTATCGCACACCACCTTGCCTGGCACAAGGTTCTTGTCACCCAGCCAGCACTCAGTCTCATTGCAGAGAGCCGTCCACAGCTCCTGACCTGTGTGTTGACGGTCTCCAAGACAGATCAATTTCAACACGGCCTGGTTTCTATGGGCATGTGATGCCACCAGAGGACCTTGGTCGAAAGAACCCTGCACCATCCCTGCGGTTTTGGAGAGCGTGCTCCAAGCATGAGAGCCACTGTTACCACCAGAGAATTCCACCCAGCTCACCCAGTGAGCTGTCACAGAGATATAGCGGTCTTGGCCGTGCTTACTAGTCCATGTGTCGGTGGTCAGATGGACTTTGCTGGACACAGATGCAAACAATGCGTTTGAAATTTTAGATGACACGTGGCTGGCCAGGGCAGGGACGGCTTTTCTGGAAAAGAAATGCCTGCTCTGCATCTGGTATTGGGGGCAGGCAAGGACCATGATGCGGCGGAACCCATCTGTGTCCACTAGACGGAAAGGCAACATTTCCAAGGCCAAAAGCCTTGCAATGCCAACAATCAGGCTTTTGGCATTGTGATGGATTGGGTTAAATAGTTTCTTCTGCTACCAAACCTGGTAGACAGAACGCTGGCTGCTAGACTGGCCACTGTACGGCATGCAGGTCGAACTGATGGAAGGAGAAGGGGTATGATGAGTCTTTGGTGGTGCTGGTGGTAATCGGGCGACGGTGGAGGCTGAAGCGGAGGCTGATCCTTTATCATGAATCTGAGAGACATGGGCAGCTGAGGAACACTTGGCGGTGGTAGAGGAGGAGGAGGTGAAGACAGAGGGTATGACAGGGGTTGAAAGCCCGGCATTGGTGTGGCCTTTTTTGACCAAGTGTTCCCTCCATTTCAACTCATGCAGTCGCTGCATGTGACTAGACATGTTGATGGTGGTTAAATACCTAAGATTCTTCTCTCTACTGATGCGTTTAAGGCAAAGGCAGCATATGACATCACTGGGTGAATCAGAGGCTTGCTCAAAAAAGGTCCAGGCTTGAGAGGTAGTGGACCTTTTCGACGGCGATAAGCGAGTAGCGGTGTTTCCGCTGATCATGGCTTGCGGAATAATCTCAGCGGACTTGTGCGATCGGCCTCTCCCTTTTTTAGCCGGGAGCCATACTGACACTACCCCATCATGTTCCTCCTCATCCAGTGGTAAAGTGCTCGCAAGCAAATTCTGCTGAAAAAACCACGTTGGAACCGCAATGTCGTCATTATCAACGCAGGTGACTTCCTTGTCCTGACATTCTGCATCCTGGAGCTGCAGGCTACAAGCAACAGGCACTTTAAGACGTTGCCGACCACCCGGGATTTTTGCCGATTGACCGGCTTCCTTCTCCTCCTCTGATGGCATCAGTAATTGGGCATCAGAGCAGACAAAATCATCCTCTTTGGCCTCTTGATCTTTTGGAATGCCTTCTGACCCCAACCGCATTTTGTCATCAAAGAGATCTTCAGAAAATGGATTATCCACAGTGGTGGGTACACGAGTTGACATTTGGGCTGCCTTCGCTTCATGTTGGACGGATGCTGACGATGCTGATGATGACATTTGTGGCCATGACTGGGAGGACGAAGAGGTAAGACTGCTGGATGCAGGTTGCATTAACCACTGAAGAACAGATTGGCGACTCTGTTCGTTACTGAGATTCACAGGGCCCTGACCCAGCGATGACAGGCCTGCAACCGACGATCCTCTGGCTTGCGTTCCTCTACCTCCATGTCCTCCACCCCTCTTTGCTCGCTTACCACCTGCATTTCGCTCCATGTTCAGAAAGATATAAATTTAAGAAGGTATGGAAGAGTTATTGACATTCTCTTATTGAAAGACGGCAAATTACAGCTATTTTTAAATCCCTCTAATTTTCTACAGCTAACTAGGATTAGAAACAGAATTGTTTCTAGCGAATACCTGTGAAATGTGGTCTGGTGGAAGAACCGTAAGACAAAATCAACAGTGTTCTTCCTTCAGTCCCAGGGATTTACTACTGCCCAGTAGGACTAGGAATTGATAGTTTTCAACAAACTATCATACACGTGCGCTATCTGCGCCAAATTGAGATTCACTGAGCATAATAAAACTATTCAAAAGTTACTCAGATAAGAAATTGCGTTTTTTGCAGCAATGACAAATGAGAACAGTTACTAGAAAATGTTTCTATCAAAATTGTCGTACAACGTGGCTATTTGAAAAAAACCTAGGGCCGCACCACGTGCAATACAGCTATTTAAAACTTATATGGATAACAAATGGTGGTTTTTGCACCAATGAAATACACCAACAGTAACTACAAAATTTCTGTATCCAAATTTAAGTACAAGGTGGCTATTTGAAAAAACTGGAGCGAACCAAAGTGCAATACAGCTACTTAAAAGTTATACGGATAATAAAAGGTGGGTTTTGCACCAATTAAATACAACAGCAGTTACTAGAAAATTTCTGTATCCTAATATAAGTACAAGGTGGGTCTTTGAACAAAATTGGGCTGCGCCAAAGTGAAAAAACCTTTTTAAAAGTTATATGGATAATAAAAGGTGGTTTTTGCACCAATGAAATACAACAGCAGTTACTACAAAATTTCTGTATTCAAATTTAAGTTCAAGGTGGCTCTTTGAACAAAACTGGGCCACACCAAAGTGAAATACAGCTATTTCAAAGTTATACAGATAAGAAAAGGTGGGTTTTGCACCTATGAAATACACCTGCAGTTACTATAAAATTTCTGTATCCTAATATAAGTACAAGGTGGGTCTTTGAACAAAACTGGGCTGTGCCAAAGTGAAAAAACACCTATTTAGAAGTTATATGGATAAGACAAGGTGGGTTTTGAACCTATGAAATACACCTGCAGTTACTAGAAAATGTCTGTATCCTAATATAAGTATAAGGTGGGTCTTTGAACAAAACTGTGCTGTGCCAAAGTGAAAAACACCTATTTAAAAGTTATATGGATAATAAAAGGTGGGTTTTTCCCTATGAAATACACCTGTAGTTGCTAGAAAATTTCTGTATCCTAAGTACAAGGTGGGTCTTTAAACAAAATGGGCTGTGCCAAAGTGAAAAACACCTATTTAAAAGTTATATGGATAATAAAAGGTGGGTTTTGCACCTATGAAATACACCTGCAGTTACTAGAAAATTTCTGTATCCTAATATAGGTACAAGGTGGGTCTTTGAATAAAACTGGGCTGCACAAAATAAAAGGTACAATTTCACCTCAGGTGCGAGGTGTGCTGGCCAAAAACTGTTAAAAAAAGCCATCTCAATGTAGGTTCAAAGCAGTCTGGGCTGCACAATATACACTCTCCTTTCAAAAGCCTGCCAGCCTGTCTGTCTGTCTGTGTTCGCCCGCACACACACCCCCACCTCCCCCACCCCCGCAGCTGTACAGCGCTAGATGCTTCTTTGAAAGTCTCTGTCTAACTAACTAAGAGCTGAAATGCTCTAATCTACCTATGTTCTAATGTTCACAACTAAATGCATAGTTGTCTGTATGAATAAAGAGAACTGTGTTTCTGAGCTGAGCTTTATTGAGAGAGATCTAACACATGTCCTGCTCTAGTGAGAGACACTGAAACACTGATGATGAATAGGAAACGCTGTTCTATGCAAACCGATGTCATGTGATTTTTCCAGCCAATGACAACCATACACATCACAGTCATGACGTCGTACACCCAGCTCACCATGCTCTATGCTCTAAGCTGATTTGCTGGCCGCCAAAATGACAGGAAGCACCAAAAATGGCGCAATAGTAATTGATTATGTGCAGATTCTCACCTAAAATATTGCGTGATTGCAAATTTCCGATTAACCTATTCGCCGATTTCAACTTTGTCGATTATAATCGTTCTTCTCTAGCCAAGAGGTCTCATACGGTCTCCATGTTTCTGTGCCAAGACACCAGAGCCATGTCCATTTTGTTCAGAAATGAATAGGTTAAATGATTTAAGGTAATACAGGATTCCCAGAGCAGGGGCCTGTAAAAATAGGTGTTTCAGAATGAGGAAACAATGTAGTCCTTCAGGTGATAGTTTGAGTGGTAGTGATGTCCTGGAAAGCATCATACAACTCTTGCATATATTCGGAAGCATTGGGAATCCATGATCAACAGTAGGTGATTAGGCCAA
The DNA here is from genome assembly GCA_025379985.1 of Phyllomedusa bahiana. Classification (NCBI taxonomy): domain Eukaryota; kingdom Metazoa; phylum Chordata; class Amphibia; order Anura; family Hylidae; genus Phyllomedusa; species Phyllomedusa bahiana. The sequence continues at coordinate 29,555 of JAODAL010016460.1, forward strand.
GAAAGCCTTGCAGTTGTTAAAGATTGGTTGGTGGAGATGTCCATCACAGCTTTCTTGCGTTCATTAGTAAGGTGTTTGGTGCCATATGATATGCAGTGTCCTAAGAACACAACTTTCTAACCATTGGAGTTTGGGCTGTGAAACTTTGCAGTTGATAGAAGCAAAGTGTTGAAGAAGACTCAGAGAGGTGGCCTGGGACGGTAGACCGATCACTAGCGCAAAGGAGCACGTCATCCACATATGGAGGGACCTGAACTTCAGAGTGTTCCAAGGTAATGGCAGTCTTTGTGCAGAGGGACACTTAAGAAAGCATTGCAGAGATACTGTGAAGTAGGTCGTAGAAGAGGGGACTTGACTGAGAAAAACATGTAGAAGAGTGAAGAAATCAGGCCATACCTTTTAGAGGCTAATTGAGTATATTTGATAGTGAGCTTTCGAGAGGACTAGCTCCCTTCTTCAGACAGTGTCATACCGCCTGATTTCTTCACTCTTCTACTACTTTCTATGGCTAACACGGTACAACATTATACTACTATGAGAAAAACATGAGCATTTGGAACCAGAGGAGATTCAAAGATGGTTACAGCATTGACACGTCTAGGGACTACTTTGAGGTTCAGGACCAGAGGCATTATCTTGAACCACACGGTACTGGAGCAACCTTCTTGCGGACTGGAAACAGAGGGGTATTAGCAGGAAATACTCAGTGGATGAGCACCCCATGGTCCAGAAAGGCTTTGATGTGTATTTCCAGAGACTGTTCTGACCCGTACTTTAAAGGGTATTGAGAAAGTTGAGAAGGCACCTTCTTTCAGGAAGACATTGACTGGAGAGACTGGAAGAAGACCAACATCCTCAGGACCAGTGGACCAGACTTCAGAAGGGATCTGTGTGAGAAGCTCATGAGGAACAGATGAATATTGAGAAAGCATCAGAGAGATGGGAGTGCTTGAAGAACACAGGTAATTTCATTAGACATAGGAACTTCAAAATCTAAGTACATCCCAGTAGAGTCATATCTGATAGTAGCCTGCATCTTTTGTAAAAGGTCCGCACCCAATAAATCAGTAGGACATGTAGGAGAAACCAACAGTTTGGAAAGAATACCTTGTTGATGGTGGTGGTTTGGGACTGCGGTGGTCCAGATTGAGTAGGAGGGGGTGAAACTTCCTCAGATAATTGAGTGGTCAACACATGAAATGTATCCAGGAGAAAGAATAATATGAGTTGGAATGTCTGAAATTCTCAAAACACATCTGGCTGCACCTGTCTCTACAAGGAAAGGAAAGGTAAGTCCATTGATTGGAAGATTAACAGTTAAAACAAGACCAGAACGACTGATGGGAGCGGAGTCGGCGTAATGAACAAGAATAGCAGACACAGACTTCCTGATATCCTAATGATGAGGACAGAGGCGTAACTTGAAGCTCCTGGGCCCTGGTGCAAAAAGTGAAATGGGGTCCCCAACTACCACGTGCCAATTACAGTACTGGTGTCATTTTATGTCAAAGAAGGGCTTTTGGGCCCCTTCAGGGTGCAGGGCCCGGTAGCGACTGCTATCTCTGCACCACCTGTAGCTACGCCCCTGGATTGCTTCCTAACTTTGCCTTTTGAGACCCACCAGTGTGCTGTTTAAACCCGTTACATTTTTTTTGCTTTTATTCTAAATAAATCTGAGACATAATCTGTAAAATATAATTCAAAAGTGTCAATTTATCTAATTCTTAGAATTATATTTTTATAATCTTATTCTATTTAATTTTAACAGTACGGCCACTCACCGTTCTCTATATTTTGGTTTAAGCGCTACTAATTCCATTTTGTCCTTTTATATTCATTTTACTGGAATATATCGCCCCCTAACTTTATATTAGATAACAACTTACATAAAGGGGTTGTCTCACTACATTGATTCATCTTACCTCAGTCCTGTTTTCTTGGTTTCATTTTGAATTCAGGGCAAAGGCGTAACTTCAAGCTCTTGGGCCCTAGTGCAAAAAGTGAAATGGGGCCCCCTAGTTACTGTGCAGCATTAACAATACTGGTGTCTTCTTATGTGACAGAAGGGCTTTTGGGCCCCCTGAGGCTGCAGGGCCCGTTAGCGACTGCTACCGCTGCATTCCCTGTAGCTACGCCCATGGATGAGGAGGGTATGAGTTCTGCGGTGGAGCAGGAGGAGGAGGAGGCTAAGGAGCATTCTGCTGAGAGGCCTGGCAGTATTGATTGTTAGGGTGAATTTGGTTTTAAATAGAATCAGAAAATTGTGGTCCAGCAAAGGGATTATTCCTGCGCAGAGGAGGTCTGCGTTGTTGTGGGTGTTGGAATACAGATGGTTGAGAACCGTGGCCTTGATAGTTGGCTTCATCCCGGGCTTTAGTGTGGCAATCTTTGATAACATGGCCAGGCCTTCTGCAATAGAAGCATTTTTTTCTGAGCACGTCCGGATCTAACATTCTGGAGATCCTGGAAGGGAGGTTGATAAGAAACTGAAGGTAAATTATGTAGGTTAGATTGAATAGGGGAAGTAGGGAAATGTCCTGTATAAACTAGTTGTGGCTGCCTGTAGGGACAATAGGTGAGGATAGGGGCAACAGCGGAGGATGGAACATAGAACGTTCCCGAAGGGGTGATTAATGGGTATAATGGCTGTGGGGTGAGCGGTGAGACAGTCAGCGTGGGAGTGCAGACTGTATTGCTTAATGTTTGTTCAGTGGGAATATTATGCATACTATTGGCTTGAATGTTATTACTGGCAGCAAGATGGCCGCCGGTGACCTGTGATCCGGAACTTCCTGGGCTAATAGGTGGGTCGGAGTTAAGAATATGGCCACCGGAAGAAGGTAGTGGAGAAGGAAGTGGAGGAGCCTTAAGAGGAGCAATATGGTTGCCGGAAACAGGAAGCGAAGGATCATGGGCTCCACCAAGATGGCTGTCAGAGGTGGAAAGGGCAGGGCTTGGTGACGTATGTTCGTAAGGGCCGGAAAAGACGGGCGGGACTGGTTTTGGAACAGAAGGGGAAATGCATTGCGGAACAGGGGTTGGACAAGCCCTCCCACAGCTAACACAATATTCAGCAGTAAGGGAATTCTTTTATCCACAATGTGGGCGGGCCCAACACTGAGGATCATAAGGTTGCGGTTCAGGCATTAAAGCATACATGTAGTTAGTCAAATTGTCTTTCTTATCTCTACATGCTATCTCCATGTAATTCTGGGGCAATAGATGCGGGGCAATAGATGCAACACGTGCAACCTGAGCATTAAAACTAATACATTCAGAGATACAGCAAGCATGAAAAAAATTGAAATAAAGCAGTTTATTAACTGCAATACACATCATGTTGTGTATATCATTGAATGTATTTTATGCCCAAAAAAAATATGTGGGTAGCACCAAACGAAAAATAAAAACCCGCATTATGGAGCACCTAGCTGGTATCAGGAAAAAACAATGAATCAGCATCGGGAGCGGTAAAACATTTTTTGGAATGTCACCAAGGTAATACAACTAGCCTCAAATTTTATGCCATCGAAAAAGTAACATGCCCAAATAGGGGAGGTAACTGGGATAAAAAACTGAGACAGAGAGAGGCTTACTGGATACTCACATTGGGTACCAGAAGACCACAAGGTCTCAATTACCGCACTGATTTATTATATATATACTGATTAATATGCCCTATAATGTGTACATCACAATAGTTGTATTCTCCTTTAAGAAAAACCAAAAGGACATCCTATTTGCATTATGAACATGTGATCATAGACCCTGTACGTGATTGGTTTTAAGTTGTTTTAAATATAGCAGCTAAGTACCGTACCTTTGACTGTGAACAAGAGCGATACGCTCGAAACGCGTCTGTCTAGTGCAGGCATCCTGTGACTTTGTTTGTGCGCTGCTAGTTTTAATCTGCAATAAAGTTGTATTTTCCACCGTTACCGGCATTTGGAGTTCCTTGCGGTGCAAACCTCGGTATGGTTTAGCAACATGATATCCGGCAATGTTTTTAAAAATCCCCCTAACTAACCTAAAAACTCCAGTACCACCTACCCGGAAGTAAAAAGAGAAATAAGAAATCTATCCAGTCACCACATAAACCAATATTAAAGCCCACAGAGATAACAAGGGAGTACATCAGACAATGTACGTATAGGAATACACACACTCAACCACACCTAAGGAGCCAAACCTGGACATACAGACAGACCCCACAGAGCAAGGCAACACAACCACCCGACCAGACGCTCCTCAGAATGTCCGAGCCAGATAAGGGACAGATTTATGAACCAGCCAGCTTACTGGTTGTCACGGATACCCCTGCGACCCTCGTCCCGGGTCGCAGGTGCATCCGTGCTCCGCTGCCAAACAGCACTGCGACCCGCATGTCAGTTCGCAGGAGCGCTCGTTCCCCTGTCCCATGGGCTACTTACCCGACAACGCTCCTGCTGTAGCCTCTGTCCTCTGTACCGGTAATTGGCTATTGTCGGTCGCTGCCCCTATTTAAGCCTGCCTCTTCCTGATTACCCTGCCAAATCTTTAGTGCCCTTTGCCTATAGAGAAAGCGTTCCTAAGCCTTGTTCTGATTACCATGTACCGTACCGTTGCCTCCGTCCATCGACCACGAATCTTGCCGCCTGCCCTGACCTTCTGCCTGTCCACGACTACGAACCATAGCCGCCTGTCCTGACCTTCTGCCTGTCCCCGACTACGAGCCTGCCTTCCGATTTTGTACCACGCTACACCTCAGCTGCCTCCGCAAGCAAGTCACGTCAGGGGTAGCGAACTGGTAGACTCCCGCCGCAACAAGTCCATCCTGCTTTGCGGCGGGCTCTGGTGAAAACCGGGACCTACTCAGATTCCGCTTCCCGGCATGGCTTACACCATCGCTTGCGGTGGTCCAGATGATCCACACTCTCCAACCGTGACACCGGTCTGTTATGCTCGAGCGGTGGTCGGACACTCGGGGATGGCCTGGTTGTCAGCACACGGTCGCCACACCTGGGTTTGGCTCCTAGGGGCCCCTCATTCAAAGAGAGCACGGCACCAAATGTTGAATAGATATTTCCCTTTTAATCGATTCCAAATCCAGTTGCTATCTCTGTTCCAAATTCAAAGTGTATATGTCTCAGCTGAGAGAGGAGAATAATCAGACACAAACAGCTCTTGCGTTGTGCATAAAATTCTGTTTTACTTTAAGGAAATCGCAAACTTATATAGGCTTGATACATAATGATACGTTTTAAATCCTAATTGGTTAATGACACTGGTCTAAACCATAAGCAAGTTATACAGACATAAATGGAACAATCCAACAGGGTGAGAACAACGCAATGGCATCACAGGATATGGCTATGTTGGTCAGGATGTTGGGCCAACAGGCACAGTCTAGAAAGTCCCTTGTGTCATCCAAATGGGATAATATTTGGAGGTTTCAACATCTTGGTTTCGGCATTTCCAAGCAGCGATATTTCTTAATTTCTTCCAGAAGACAGAGTCTTTGGAGGCCATTTTTCTTGTATGAACAATTACAAGCAAAGCATAATCAATTGTGAATAATATCTGATAAACTGGATTAAAGTTGATAACAGATAATTAAGCTGTAATAAAGGTGGATTTAGCATAATACATGATAAAGATTAACAAGAGAAGTGAGAATCTGTTGCCAGAACAGGAATTAAAGTTTTCCTAAGATCATTAACCTGACAATCTAACCAAAGAGAAAAGATAAAAGATAAGAGAACAAATGCTATACTAAATACTCTTAATAATGTAACACTAAATCAGAACATCAGTTTAAACAAAAAAGGAGGATATGTTTTAAGCAAAAATATCCAAAACGCCTCTTGTTAATGGAGCTTACGGATGGTCTCCTCCCCTTCTTGGTAAAGTAACTCTTTCCACACCCACTACCGATAAAGTATCAGTACAACAATTATGCATATTAATACAATGAGATGATACCACAGAAATATGTTGAAAATCACTGGATCTGACATCAGACAAATGGTGACGTACTCGAGTTTCCAGTGCTACCAGTGCTACCTACATATTGAAGCTTACACTTGTCATACTAAATTACATAGACCACAAAGGTCGTATTACAATTTATGTAACTTTTGATGGAATAATTCTTCAAGGTTACAGAGGAAACAAAGTGAGTAGCAACGTTCAGGACTATGCAACAAATACATCTGATATTTGCACATTTGTAATAACCTGAATAATTTAACCAGGTTGGATTTTTTGTTGCAAAGACGTTAAAGGGGTTGTCTCGCTATAAAGAATAGCTTTCAAAAATGTAGGGAACACTAGATGAAGACGTTTTCCATATATATTGCATTGTTCATCTTTTTTAATTAAGGAGCTACAAATGATTTTATCACCTTCTGTGCTCTGTTTGGTTGCCCAAGTGACCAACCTGTGTATATCTCCCCCCCTGCTGTTTGTTCTGATTGCAGGGAGTGACACACAGGTCATGGCCAGCAGTGTGAAAGCTTGTGTGTTATCTGATCTTTCAGACAAAAGTCTAATTACGCTACTGTTTACATTAGTTCAGCAGCTTCTCAGAGAAGGTAATTTATTTAATCTAGACTGATAAACAGAGAAGTCTGAATACACAGAGCCCATATGCTATTTACAGACAGCTTGACCAGGAAGTGACAGAGCCAAGCAGCATTATTTCATTCATGCATCCTATGAAACTTTGAGATGAGACAACCCCTTTAAGAGAGAAGGATACAAAATATTCCCCAAAGTGGAGTACACCTAAAGAAAAATTTTGGAGTATTACATACGTTTTATTTTTAACAGGTTTAGGAGTGAGAAGACTTTCTCTAGAAATAGATGCAGCTTTATCTTGAGCTAAACATAAGATCCAATTAGGGTACTGTCGCTGTTTTACTCTAACATTGAGAGCATTTGCTTGATCATCATATGTAGAACTATTAGAATTAATTCTTTTTCATCTAAGATGTTCACCAAAAGGGATTGATGTAACAGTATGTAGAGGATGACATGAACAGCAGGCAATATCGCATTGCCTGTTGCAACTTTGGGTAAGACTCACTGTGGATTGATGCGGACAGAGGATCATTATTTCAAAACAAATCTAAAAAAGAAATATGGTGGTGATGGAAATTCAAAGTAAAATTAAGTGAAAAATTATTACTATTGAAATATTCAGAAAAAGATGGTACGATCGCCTCACTCCCCCCGATATGAGGAGGTCATCTATGAAGCGACCATACCATCTAATCTGACCACAAAATGGATTATCTTCATCTAAAATATATACATTTTCCCACCAAGCCATGTAGATGATAGTGAGAGGTGACAAAAATTTCGCACCAAAAGCCGCTCCAGAAATGTAAAGAAAAATTTTTGAATTAAAGATAAAGTAATTATGCTTAAGAAGAAAGAAAATAGAATGAATCAAAAAAAAACTTCAAAGTTTCCATATAATTAGAATATAAATCCAAAAATCTAATCAAAGCAACCATAACAAAATCATGCAGTATATAATTGTAAAGTGAAACCACGTCCCAGCAATCCAGAGCGAGTCCGATTGCCACATCACATCCTTAAGAGTTGAGAGGACTTGTTTAGTGTCATCATGAATATAGCCAGGAATTCATTTAATAAACGCTGCAAGAAACTGTCCACCCAAGCTCCCAGATTTTCCATAATAGAAGAAATTCATGAAACACTGGGGCGTAATAGGGGTGGAAAGATCTTTTTATGAACTTTCGGAAAGAAGTGAAATATAGGACATTTAACCAGAATGTAATCCGCTTGTTTAGATGTTAACACCCCTTCAGATAAACCCATACAGACCAACGATTCTAACTCTTTCATGAAATTAGTGGTGGGATTGGAGGGAAGGTGAAAATAGGTAGTGGGATCATTAAGCATCTGTAAATTAAAAAATGTTCATAGAGAATCCAATCTTACACCACCGCCGATCCACCTTTATCCACTTGGCGGATAACTATGTCCTGGATCTGACTAAGAGATTTCAAGGATAACTGTTGCGATTCAGATAAGTTAGATTTTTTGTTTGGCACATTATCTTATTGAAAAATTACATCAATCCATTTCAACAACTCCTGAAAATATCACTCCCCAAACTCTTTCCAATGGGGAAAAAACAAATTAATGTAGAAAAAGACGCTGAAGTATAAACAGAACAAATTATGATCAATCAAGGATTGAAGATTAGCTAAGGCCACCTGTTCAGAAAAATTGGTGCAAACAAGGGTGGACTCATCATCAGCAGGAGGCCCACGGCAAGGAGTTACATTAACTGGGAAATAAACCCCAGTTAATCAGAATTAAACGTTAAAGAACATCAAGATAAAAAAAAATTTTTTTTACCACATTTTCCGATGAAGGGGTTCACACCAAGGCTAAAACAAATAAAAATGTCTATTTGGGGGAAAAAAGAAAGTCCAAGGATAAAACGAGATCTAATCTTGAGTCAACATTTTACTGATAAATTTACAACTGATGATATTAGGTTTTCCCGTTGGTGAATCTTTAATTGATGCCGTGTCAGACAGCGATCTCCTTCGATGTTTCCTGGCGCAGAGTGCCAAACACTTGTTGCAGTAAAAATATAACCAGAACGGTCCTGGTGAAAAGGGCATCATCCCAACTGAACGTTTTGGTGCGAATGCCAGAAGTGTGAGCTAAGACCTCAAGCCTTCCTCAGCAGACAGTCAAGACGCGGGTAGCACTTAAAAAAATTTCGCAAAACGAGGTTCAGAGTTTGCCAGGAAAGAAAAGTGCGTAAGGTAGCATCTTAAGGCAGCAAGGGATTTCTCCTATTGTCGCACATCATCTCCCGGGCACCAGGTTCTTGACCCACACTGCTTGTATCAGAGCAATCCACACTCTTGACCTTTGTTTGAGGGTTTTCCAAGACTTTTTAAATTTGAGAATGGCCGGTTTTCTCTGCACATGTGCACCTGTCGAGGTTGGCATTTGGACTCTGCACCTCCCACAAGTGGAAGAGGTCCGCCGAGCCGAGACCCATCACCAGAGGAACGTCATCCACCAAACCCCCCATTTGGCATATTGAATGTATGCCCTTGACCGGGGCTTACAGCCCCCATGTGTCCAGGGGGATGATTTTGGGTGAACACAGAGGCAGCCCCCACCTGAAATTTTTTCTTCAACGGGGTGGGCCAGAGAGGGAAAGATTTTTGGCAAAAAAATCCCTGCCCACATCAAAATTTTTGGGGGCACCCGGGGCCATATGTGACATTTTCCCATCTGGTCCACCAGTCGAAAGGCCTTTTCCAAGGGCCAACGCAGGTATGCCGACATTCGGGTTTTTTAGCTTTTGGATGATTGAGGTAAAAGTGTTTCTTATGCCCCATACCTGAACCTCACGTTTCCCCAAAAGCCTTTTTTCAGCGCCACCAATGGTACGCCGCCTAATATAGGGAACTGGAACCCTCCCCTTTCCCCATTCCCAATTTTCTCGCGCCCCCAAATGGTCCACTGCCAAATTTAGTGAACGGGAACGGGCTGTATATTATACAGTGGGGAAAATAAGGATTTGTACACATACTTTTCAGCTTCATAAAGGGAGGGGGTCGGGGGAATTCTTTTCCGGGCATCCCCGGCATTTCTATAGGAAATAATGGATGAATTTCTCTGATTTACAGAGAAAATAAAAGCACCAAAAAAATTGTGAGGGAAAAGATGAAGAGGGAAAAGGTTGTGGATCGAATACGTGTAGATGGAAAAAAAAGGTTTACGAAACTCACACACAGCTCAGCTAACAAATAACAAATATCAAACTTCCAAAAGCTCACTAAAGCAAATTAAAACAGCCAGCCCCGGAGTTACACACACACGGCTCACACAGGCACGTTACGCAAAACACGGCTCAACTACACACACATTACACACAACAACTCAGCCACGGGGACTTACACACACACGGCTCGCTACAGCACTTTTACCCCACCCGGCTCAGCACAGGCACATTACACACACAGGGCTCAGCTCACCACATTACACCACACACGCCAGCCACGGCACTTTTATACACACGCCAGCAACAGGCACATTACACACGGCTCAGCTACAGGCACGTAACACACACAGGGCTCACTACAGCACGTTATACACCGGCCAGCTACAGGCACTTTACACACACACGGCTCAGCTACAGGCCAATTCAAAACACACACTACTACAGGCACTTACAACACAGCCGCACGGGACATTACACACACCACGCTCAGCTACGGGCCTCACACATAGGGCTCAGCTACAGCATTAAACCACCCGCTCAGGCACGTTACCCCACACGGCTCACTACGGGCGTTAAACACAGGGCCAGCTACGGGGCAGGTTACCCCACCCCGGGCTCAGTACGCGGGTTACACACACACGGCTCAGTCAGGCACTTACACCAAACGCTCCGCTACACACAACGGCTCAGCACACCGTTACACACACACGCTCAACTACACAGGTTACCACACAGGGGCTCAGCTACAGGCGGGTTACACACACCGGCCAGCCAGGCGGGTTACACACCACGGCCCAGCTACGGGCAGTTACACACAAGGGCTCAGCACGGGCACGTACACACACGCGGCCAGCTACGGGCACTTTACCACACACGGCTCAGCTACAGAGACATTACACACACACGGCTCAGCACAGGCACTTCACACACAGGGCCAGCACAGGCACTTTACACACACACACCAGCACGGCACATTACATACACAGGGGCCAGCTACAGGCACATTACACACAGGGCTCAGCACAGGCCTTACACACACACGGCTCACTACAGGCCGTTACCACACACGGTAGCTACGGCACTTAACACACACACGGCTCAGCACACACATTACACACACACAGCTCAGCTACCCCTTACACCAAAACGGCCAGCACGGGCACTTTAAAAACACACACGCTCACTACCCATGTTACACACACACAGCTCCTACGGGGCACTTAAAACACCACGGCCAGCTACAGCACATTACACACCCCGGGTCAGCTACAGGCAGGTTACACACACACGGCCACCCAGCACTTACAAAAACCCCAAGGGCTCAGCTACACCACATTAAAAACCACACACTCAGCTACAGCACTTACCACACAGGGGCCAGCTAAGCACTTAACACACGGCCAGCTACAGCACTTTACCCACAGGGCTCAGCTACAGGCACTTTACAACACACGCTACTACGGGCAAAATTACACACCCCGGGGGCCCAGCTACACACTTTTACAACAAACACTCCCTACAGACAAACACACAGGGCTCAGCTACGGGCACGTTTACACACACACGGCTCGGGCCACATCACTTTACCACACACGGCTCAGCTCCCGCATTACACACACACGCTCAGCTACGGGCACTTTTACCCCCGGGCTCACACACCTTTACCACACACGGCTCCACAGGCACGTTACACACACACGGCTCAGCTACGGGCCCTTTTAACACACACACCTCAGTTTTACAGGCACGTTACACACAAACGGCTCCGCTACAGACACATTACCACAGGGCCAGCTACAGCACGTTACACACACACGCTCACCACAGGCACTTTTACACACACACGGCCAGCTACCCCACGTTACACACAGGGCTCAGCACGGGCACATAACACACACAGCTCACTACAGCACTTTTCCCCACACCGGCTAGCACGGGCACGTTACACACACACAGCTCAGCTACACCACTTTACAACACAGGGCTCTGCTACACGCACATTACACACGGGGCCAGCTACGGGCATCCTGATCCCTGAAAAATTACCCCCATGGACATCTGGAAGGTCCTGGCACACACAGCATCACATGACTCCTCCCTCCAGTGACCATCACAGGTCCTGGAAGCACACAGCAGTCCCATACTCCCCCCTCCATGTGAAATCATCACGGGCCCCGGCACACACAGCAGTAACATGACTCCCCCCTCCAGTGACTCATCACGGGTCCAAACAAGATGGGGTCACGCGGCTTCTTTCCTGCAGGGGGAGGTTTTTTGTTTATTTTTCTTTTCCCTTCCCGCAACTCCAACTCTCCCCGTTTTTGGCGGGGGGCCCCCCCTATTTGGGGGGCCCCCCCCCCCCCCCCGGGAGAGCTGGATTCCTCCCCCGCCAGCAGGCAGAGGGGGTTTTTTTAAATGACCCGCCGGGGGGGGGGGGATACGTGGGCGCCTCCAAGCCCCGGGCCTTTTCCCCAGGCGGGTGAAGCGGCCCCCAAACGTCCCTCACCCTTTCCCTATCTCGCTGGGCAGGGGGGGAGGCAGGAGGGGTCGCCCCTCCCCCCCTTATTTCCGGGGGCCTGTGGTTTTCTGTACTACAGGGCCGGCGCAGGGGAATGGCCGGCTGCACTCAGTCCCCCCGCGCCGCTGAGGAGACATCCGGTAGCGGCGCGCTCAGAGCCGGTGAGGGAGTGGGGTTTTTATTATTTTATTTTTTTTACTGTACCTGCTACAATGTACCTGGGAACAGAGGGGGGGCTACCTGGCTACAATGGGGGCACTACCTGGGAACACAGGGACACTACCTGGCAACAAGGGGGCACTACCCGGGAACAGAGGGGGCACTACCGGCAACAGAGGAGGGACACCTGGCAACAATGGGGCACACCTGGGAACAAGGGGGGATTTTCCCGTCAAACAATGGGGGGACTACCTGGCAACAGAGGGGGACTACCCGGGTACAATGGGGGGTTTCTGGCAAATGGGGCATACCTTAACAAGGAGCACACCTGGCAACAGAGGGGGGAACACCCGGGAACAATGGGGGCAACTACCTGGGGAACAGAGGGGGGAACACCTGGCAAAAGGGGGCACTACCGGCAACAAGGGGGCACTACCGGCAACAAAGGGGCCTACCTGGCAACAGAGGGGGCCTACCCGGCAACAGAGGGGGCACTACCTTGCAACAGAGGGGGCACTACCTTCAAACATGGGGAAACACCGGGCAACAGAGGGGGCAATCCTGGCAACAGAGGGGGACTACCTGCAACAATGGGGGACTACCTGGCAACAGGGGGGACAACCAGAACAGAGGGGGGGTTTTTTCCTGGCAAACAAGGGGGCACACCTGGGAAACAAAGGGGGCACTACCTGGCTAACAAGGGGGCCTTTACCCGCAACAAGGGGCACCTACCTGGCTAACAAAAGGGGGGGACCTACCTGGCAACAAAAGGGGGGGACCTACCTGGTAACAAAGGGGGCACCTACCGGCTACAAATTTTTTTGGGTCAAAACCGGGTACAGAGGGGGGATCTACTTCTACAAGTGGGCAACTACCTGCCTTTAAGGGCACTACCGGTTTTGGGGGGGTTAATACCTGCTAAAGGCATCTACCTGGGTTTCTTCCAAAGCCTTTAGCATTAGGTGGGGTGGTGTGGGTTTTGAAGGGCGTGGCATACAACAAATGGGGGCCCCCTGCAAATTTTTGCGGCGCCCACATGCTCCGCCCACTAAAATCTCCTGCTTTTTCGTTTTCAAAACTTGGCAACTATGCCTTTCTGACTGTTTTGGATCTTATAGTTTTTATATATTAATTTCGATTGCACTAAAACGTCGGTCAGGGGTTCACTTTGGGTTTTTTAAAAAGCTCGAGCACATGAAAAAGCAGCACAGAAGAGGTTCATTGGGGCCGGGGGAAACGCTTTCTCTCGAAGACCAAACCCCCAATGTTTTTAGAAATTCACACAGAATGAGGAGTAAGGGCCCAAGGGAGAACTGACACATTAAAGCTCTGACGCCGGGGGCTTTTTTACCAATTATTTTAAATTTTCCCTGGGGTCGGGACCTCCACCATATGTTCATCTGGGGGGAAGGGAAAATTTGGGGTGAGTCATACAATGTAAATAATGATAAGCACTCATGCTCCATAAGCCCACCACTGCACCATGGGATAATGTATCACTTTCTAAGATAATGTGGAATATTATTTACAAACAAAAAAATAAAGAAACCCTTTTTATGTTCTCCCTCTCTAAAGGGGAGTTCCGCTATTTGGGTTCTCTTTTCGCTGCAGGTCGGCTTATAGACAAATCAATAATGTAAAATAACCTAAATTATTAGAAAACAAACAGAAGCTGAAAATGTAACTTTAATTTGTGCCCTTTTTTAAAAAGACAACTCCCCCCACAAGCACAAAAAAGTAAAAAACAAAAAACTTCATCCTTAGAGGAGTTCCACTATAACTCGCTTAGCGCGCAGTGGACTTTCGACACACTGCCAAGTATTTTGTTCTCCCATAATTGGAGGAACAGTTGTAACCCCCTCTTGCTCATTCTCTGAGGCGGTCGGCTCGTAGCTAGCTATAAGCTGACCTGTAGCGCTGAAAAGCAATAGTGAAGCACTTTTTTTTTAAGGATGAAGAATTTTTCTTTTCTTTTGTTTTCCCAGAAGTAGAGCGCGGACAATTATTACAGCTGCATTTCCAACATGGTCACATCCTGGACACAACCATGCAGTAAATAATGATAATCACAGCACCTCCCCCTACAAGAGAGATGACCCCTCCTATAACTGAATATTTATAATAAGACCAGTCCTTGATCATTTTTGCACAAAATTTCCCCGACTATCCTTCATGAGAAGTGCATTGTAATGGCTCGTGCTGTGGTCCGACTCCCAGGCCGCAAGCACGTCCGTTACTTGGCTGCTGCTCATCCCCACGCTGCGCCCAGGGCTGTCGGTTGCTCACCTGCTCTTGCTTCCTCCTCAGCAGGTGCGCACCTCTGCATTTAAAGGACCAGAGTGCAACAGGTAATATTGCTCCTCCATTCCCATTCTTGCAGGAGCTTCTTTAGGGCGCCACTTCCTGCTCTCTGCGCCCAGTTGTTGGTGTCTTTCATTGCGTTTTGTTCCTGCTTTCGTCATACGTCAGTCCTACGTTTCTGCCATTTTCTGCATACCTGCTTCTACGGACATCGTTCCAGCTGTGCCTGTCATTCATCCTATGGTGTCTCTCTGCATTCTGGCCTGTTCCACTTCGGCTGTAACCACTGGGGCCTACGTCGAGGGTAGCGACCTGGGGGTTTCCCTGCAGCAAAGACCTTCCCGCTGTGCGGCGGGCGGTGGTGAAGACAAGGGGCCGCTTAGACTCCGCTCCTCGGCGTAGGTGTCGCCATCTCCCCGCGGTGACCAGCGGATCCAAAATCCTCTCCACCGAGAATCGTGACATGCATCTTCACAGATGAGTCCCCAAAACATTGGAAAAGGCAAAGCCTCCTCTGAAAAGTTTCCCAAACTACAAAAAGGAAGATCCAAAAAAGGAGAGAGAACAAACAACCTATTTATCAGTGCAACACCTGCCCCCCAAACCCTGACTTGTGCATAAGGATTGCTTTAAAGTGTTCCCCACATGTATGGATTATTCATATTATTTCCCCCATTATTATAACCACTGTCATGCCCTCATGCACCACACATACATCCAAATTAGAAATTCAAGCTACTATTATAGCCCTGGATGAATACCCTAGAGCACAGGTGTCAAACTGCCGGCCCTCCAGCTGTTGGGAAACTACAACTCTTATCATGCATTTGTATAATCTATAACAGTGGGCATGATGGGAGTTGTAGATTCCCAACAGCTGGAGGGCTGGCAGTTTGACACCCCTGCCCTAGAGGGTGTAGTTTCCACAATAGGTCAGTTCTTAGGAGCTTCCATTATAGCTATTTTGAGATTCTTGGTTCACATATTTTGATCAAAAAATGCTTAAGCTGCCCACGACTTTCAACGTGATCTCAGGTCGGGCAGTCCTATGCTTTCTTTACCTCTCAATAGAGCCAAATCCAGGCCTCTCACTGGGTCACCCGACCTCCATTATCCAGAGAGAAATTTTTTTTAAAAAAAAACACCAAACCTGCAAGCTGCACTTTTATGACAGCCTGTGAAAGTGGGCGTGGTGCAGAAAACCAAAATGGAGGCACCCCTTCCTCCCCATATAGATTAAAAACAATATACGCCAAATACAACGTATGGTTCTGCACAAAAAAACATTTCTGAAAAAACACTATGCAAACCTGGGTGCCACTGGCAGGGCTGCGGCACACACACACACAAATTATATATATATATATATATATATATATATATATATATACACACACACACACACGCACATCATTACCAGCGGCACACGACTGCAAAAAGGGCAATACATTACATGGAAATCCCTAAAGAAGCATTTATGCTATCTATCATACATGAAAAAACTTTAAGATTCTTGGTTCACATATTTTGATCAAAGAATGCTTAAGCTGCCCACGACTTTTAACGTGATCTCAGGTCGGGCAGTCTATTATAGTTATGCCCCAGGGACCCAACACATGTAATATGAAAATCATGCTAGCAAAATCTGTGCTCTAAAAGCCTAATAGTGCTCCTTCCCTTCTGAGCCCTGTTCTGTGCCCAAACAATAGTTTACACCCATGTATGGGGTTTAGACTCTCTACACCGCTAAATGCAGAATCAGGGACTGGGGAAAGGTGATTATAGCCTTGGGGACCTGGACGTTTTTAAATACCTTTTTACTAGGTGGACAACCACTTAAAACAACGCACTATGGCCACTTGGGATATTTCTAAAAATGGCAAAAACACAGGAATAAATATATTTTCTTTGTGTTGTGTTTCTTTGTTAACACCTCATGCTTCTCAGTAAAAAAAAATTGATGAACTATAAAAATTTGCCAACAAACAAAATTTAATTTTCAAACCTCATCTCCCTTTGTAAGATGAATTGGCTTCCTAAATGCCCTTTTGAATACTGTGGATGGTGCAGTTTTTTTAATAGGGTGATTTATGGTGGTGTTTAACATACAGTCCTCTAAAAACAACGTCAGACCTCAACTGAATCCTAATTTGGAAAAAAAATTGCAAATATGTTTGGACATTTGGAAAGTTGCTGCTAAACTTATAAGACTCCTAATGTCATAAAAAAGAAAGGATGTTTATAAAATTTCGACTCCATAAAGTCCGGATGTAGCAGAGTTCAGCTTCATCTTTCAGTGTTATCTGCTCTTAATTCAAAACAAAAGCCATTGAGAAGCATTGGAAACGGTGAGACCATGTTCTGTGCCATGAAATCATGGTGTGTCATCTGCCAAGTTTAGTTATGCTTTATGTGTAGGCCAATGGTAAAGTTTATTAACCTTTTTGTTTGGTATGACTATCTCACTTACAAGCAAAAACCTTAAAATTGTGAACAGTTTCAAATTTTCACAAATTTTAATTTTTTTCAACAAATACAGACTGTATCAACCAAAAGTTATAAGTACAATGTGTTATGAAAAACCTTCTCAAAATCACATTGATGAACAAAAGCATTAAAAAGTTATTCCTACATAAAGTTACACAACAGATTTAGAAAATAAGGCGATGTCCTTAAGGCCGAAACTGTCTGCTGCAGTAAAGGGGTTAAATCTTACCCTAGGGATACTCTTTCAGCTTAATGGAGGGGTCTGGGTGATGACTGTATCATTGTGTGTGTCAGGTTCCTACAAGGTGTCAGGACGTTGCTGTCTATTTCTCCATGGAGCCCTTGAAGTATCCAGAAGAACACAAGGATCTGTACAATGATGTCAAGATGGAGTATCTGTACAATGATGTCAAGATGGAGTATCTGTACCAGGATGTCAAGAAGGAGGATCTGTACCAGGATGTCAAGAAGGAAGATCTGTACCAGGATGTCAAGAAGGAAGATCTGTACCAGGATGTCAAGAAGGAAGATCTGTACCAGGATGTCAAGAAGGAAGATCTGTACCAGGATGTCAAGAAGGAAAGTCTGTACCAGGATGTCAAGAAGGAAGATCTGTACCAGGATGTCAAGATAGAGGATCTGTACTCGGAGGATGAGCAGCCGTTTACATCTCCAGGTAATAGACATGACTAAATACAAGTCTTATAAAGTGGACCTCCGATTATAATCAACTTTCTATAAATCAATAAAACAAGGGGGAAAAAAAATTATTATACACAATGCATTTTTTTCCACATATCAGACTCCTTCCCTTCCCCAATCCTACATTCTATAGTTGTCACTCATTCAGTATTTGATTGTAAAGAGCAGAGAGGAGATTTACATTTCCCCTTTACTGTGAGATTAGGTTACAGCTCCCCATAGAAGTCTATGTAGAGAGAAAGGGGGATGTAGGAGGAGAAGCAGGAGACACACAGAGATGGTGCTGGCTTTATAGTGATTGTATTATCTCACCATAGTGCTGGATTCACAGCTTACACTGCTCCTTACTGCTGTCTCATATCCTCCAGGCTGCTGCTTCTGCGTGTGTGTAGGCTTTCTTCTAGTCATCTGCTTCTTCATCCTCCTCTCCTCCCCTCTCCATAGACTGCTATCAGCAGCTGTAATCTTATTGCTTAGCTGAGCTCACAGTCAGTCTCCTCTGTGGATTCCCTTAGTGATTTCTAAGTTAGTGAACAGGAAAGGAGTCTGATAAGTGGAGAATGAGGCATTTTTTCTTTAATAAGGTATATTACAAAGTCTTGATTATTAGCAGGTTGTGTTGTAATCGGATCTTGATTTATATCTATTTTGACATTAAGGAATTTTTTTTCATTTTTATCATCACAGTATTAAGGTTGGGGATGAGGTGGGAGGGTGTTGGTATTGAGGTACGAGCTATGTAAGTGGGCACCAGGGGGCGGAGTAGAGACATGAAGTTGTTAAATAATTGCTTATTGTTGTGACACAGAAAAGATGGTAAATAGTCCTGTCTGGCAGGGGCGAGTGCAGCCTTGAAGTTGAGGCTTGTTTGTATGTATGAGAGTCTGTGGGATGGATTTTGCCAGTTGCCCAGTGTAAGTATTTGTTGATATTCAAGAAGTTTTAGGGTCTTTGAGTTCTTGTATTATTGTTTGCAATTGGAAATTGTAAACGGTAGAAAAAGATTTGGATCATATTTACCTTTAGTTCAACTCTGGTTCAACTCTGTTTTGAATTCTTCTGCCCAATTTGTATGATCTCACAATGGCTTACACAATTGTCATGACAGCTAGCGCTGACATGTCAGCGCCAGCTGGAAAAAAAACAAGCTGAGGGCTAAGATCCTACCATAGCATCAAAGAACACAATAGTAGGTTCCTGGAGCCGGCACAGATCACAGCACAGTAAGGGGACGTGACAGCAGGGGTCACTCCAGAGCTTTACACTGTCACCAGATGCTTCCACAGAATATGACAGAACCTGTTCTGTTAAACGCTGATACATGTAGAGGCCCTCGAATGAGTGGAGAGGGTGTCGGCAGTAATTTTGCGTTGACGTCACTGATCATTTTGCCCTTCCTTTCATCCGTCAGTGTCCACTTTCAATTGGTCAATAATCCATCAGTATTGCTAAAGCCAAAAACAAACAGGAGTTGATCTAAAACAGAGATGACCAGTAAATGGGATATTTGCATGTCTTCTGTGTTCTGTATCCACTCCTGCTTTTGGCTAGACAATCCTGATCCTTCCCATTCCTTCTGACAAGTGAAAAGAAGGGGAAAACTAAACATAGTGACAACGTCATAGCATGAAGGAGGGTGGAAACAGCATTAGGAAACCACAGGGTGTTCCAGTGAGACAGTGGTCAATTGGCAGCAGCATGAGTAGGCCACAGAGTGGCACAATCACAGAGTGTGGAGGTGGCAGCAACATCAGTAGGCCACAGAGTGCCACAATCACAGAGTGTGGAGGTGGCAACAACATGAGTAGACCACAGATTGGCACAATGACACAAGGTGGAGGTGAGAGTAGCAACAACAGCAGCATGAGGTCACAGAGTGGCACATTGACAGAGTGTGGAGGTGAAGGCAGCAACAGCATGAGGTCAGAGAGTGGCACAATGTCAGAGTGTGGAGGTGGCGGTAGCAGCATGAGGTCCTAGAGTGGCACAATGACAGAGTGTGGAGGTGGGTGGCAATACCAGTCCCTGGTAAAGATGGTGGGAGACATAACAACTGGCAGCAGATGTGTGGCATCAGGCGGGTGGCAGCATCATAATAGTGGCTGAGGCAGGTAGTTTGAATCTAGACTCATTTCTCAAAGTTTTGGGGAGACATCATGGCTGAACTAATCTGATGCATAAGGCATTGGTGTGTGGAAATCCTGGTCGATCTACGCCTGATTCATCTTGACAAAGGTCAGTCTCTCCACATTTCGGGTGGACAAGCGGGTTCCCCTTGGGGTAACGATGGCCCCCGCCACACTGAACACCCGCTCTGATGTCACACGACTGGCCGGGCAGGACAGCTTCTCCAGTGCAAACTCAGCAAGTTGCGGCCACACATCCAGTTTGGTTGCCGAATAGTCCAGCGGATCTTCTAACTAGGGTGGCAGAGTGCTGTCCAAGTAGGCCACCACCTGCTGGTTTAGGGTCTGCTCCAGGTCCTGCTGCTGCTGAGTACTCTCCTCACTAGGCGGGTGAAGGAAGCTGCTCATCAACGACTCCAGACTTAGGCTGCTGCTGATGGAGCTGCTACTGCTCCTACCCCCCACCTCCCCATAGCAGCCGTGGCAGTGGTACGTGAGCGATGAGGAACCCCCCGGTCAGACCTGTCAGAGGATGGACGATGCCGCACATAGGCAGCGGCCAACTGACTACACAGGATTTCTCTATAGTACGCCAGTTTCTCCTCCCTCTCGGCAGCTGGGAAAAAAAGCTCCCATTTTGGACCGGTAGCGAGGGTCCAATAGGGTGGAGAGCCAGAAGTCATCCCTCTGCCAGATGGTGACTATTCGGCTGTCACTAGCCAGGCAAATCAGCATGCTGCGGGCCATCTGCGCAAGTGACTCTGAGGGACTCCCTGCCTCCATCTCCACTGTATACTGCTTCTGTGTCATCTGCCTCATCTTCCTCTACCTCCTCTGGATGCTCCTGCTCCTCCTCTCCTGTCACCTGAGTAGAAAAACCACTAATTTCACCAGACACTGCTTAAGCTCCAATGTCCTCCTTCTCCTCCGTTCATCCCCCACCAGACTCATGTGGCCATGAGATGTAGGCACCACGTCTCCAGTCCCCTGTCCAAACAGATTTTGCAGCATCTGTTCCAGGACATAAAGCGGTGGAATGACGTTATTCATCCCGTAGTCCTGGCGACTGACAAATAACGTGGCCTCCTCAAAGGGCCTGAGCAAACGGCAGGTGTCACGCATGAGCTGCCACTGGCTGACATCAAAGTTACACAGGGGAGTACTCCTGTCCGCTTGGATCATCAAAAAATCGTTAATGGCCTTTCTCTGTTCATACAGTCGGTCTAACATGTGGGGGCTGGAATTCCAACGGGTGGAAACATCGCATATCAGCCTGTGTTGGGGGAGGCTGTTCTGCCGCTGCAGTTCGAGGAGGGTGTGATTGGCTTTGTAGGAATGGAACCTTTTGACAACCAGATTGAACACATGCGCCATGCAGGGCGCATGGACCATCCCTCCTCGGTGCAGCGCGGACACCATGTTCCTCCCATTGTCTGTCACCATGGCTCCTATTTTCAGTTGGCGCGGAGAAAGCCACACATCAATTTTATGTTGCATGACGCAGAGCAGTTTCTCCCCTGTGTGACTTTGTTCGCCTAGGCAAACCAGGTATAGAACTGCGTGACACTGCTGTGCCCTGCACATGTGGTATGATGGAGCAGCACTTAGACTTGTGGAGGCTGAGGTGGTGGTGGTGGAGGAGGAGACATACATTGGCGCAAGAGCAGCAGTTTGACAACGTGGAAGAGAAAGCGGTGTCTCCTGTCCAAGTTGTTGGTGTGGCTGGGCAGGAAGCACATACACCCAGTGGGCCATAAAGGACATGTATTGTCCCTGACCATAGTTACAGCTCCACACGTCCGCGCTGCCATGCACCTTGGAAGAAATCGATAGGCTCAAGGACTGGCCCACCTTCTGTTCTACATATTTGTTAAGGGCTAGTACTGGCTTTTTGGAAAATAAATTACAGCTTGGGACTCTCCACCTCGGCTCGGCACAAGCCATTAGTTCTCTAAACACGACTTGGAAAGGGAGGGACTGCAGTACCAACAACTTGGACAGGAGCACGTTCAGCTTCTGCACCTTAGGATGGTTGGACACATACTGTTGTCTCTTGGCAATCGCCTCATTGAACGACTGCTGGTGTCATGAGTGGCGAGGAGCAGGAGCATCTGGTCCGGGAGATGATGGCAAAGACAAACAGTTCCCTTCGGCAGAGGTGAGGGAGCCTTGACTGGCTGCAATGACATGCGTGCCACTGGGCGATGCTGTTGCTGTGGCGGCAGCATGGACCACCACATCTGAGACACGTTTCTCCCAGGCCACTGGATGGTGATGCTGCATGTGTTGATGCATAGCCGTGATGCCAACGTTACCTCCCTGGTCACACTTCACTTTCTGCCTACAGATTCTACATATACCCATGTTCGGCTCCTCTGGTGTCTTAGCAAAAAACTGCCACACCGCCGAGTAGGGGATTTTACCACCAACGCTCCGCACTGAGTAACTACTACCACCGCTGCCTCGGTGAGCCCCTGTGTTGCTACTTTCTTGGACCTGCGAAGAGGATCATCTACCCCCGTGGCCGTTTGGTTCCCGACCTCGCACTGCTGCTACCCTGCTGACTTCCGGCCACACTACCGACTTGCTGGCTGCGCCGCTGCCTGACGCGCAAGCTGACGCCCTCTTCTCCTGACAATGATGATGAAGCCCTTGTTTCACCCGGTTCCCAAGTCCGATCGGCTACATCATCATCGATTAGTGTTTGATCATCACTGCTGTCCTCCTCAATGGTCTTGGTATTTAGAGGCTGACCCCTCACGACATGATCTACCATGCCACTCTCCACATCAATACTTTGCCGCCTAGTGTAAGAAGCAGAGGATGTCTGCCCCACCTCTTCGCTGCCAAGTAGCTGCTGGCTGTCCTCAAAGAGTTCATCCCCACTGTATAGTGCTGGGCGCTGAGCCCAGACCACATAGTAGTTCTCTGGCTGAGGAAACCGGATGGGACAGAGGCGGGTTGAGGACAGGTGAGGGTCGCTGAGCTGTCCTCGGACCATGCCAACTAAGGGTTGTGTCTGACGAACCCACTGACTCTTGGCTGGGGTAGTCAGATGTCATCTGGGATGAAGTTGATGATCTAGTAAACCATTCAAGAACCTTTGGGTTGGTGGTCAACACACGGCCGCCAGATGACACCGGCACCTCTGGTCTCACCGAGTCACCCCTGTTGTGACGTCCCTTTACTGTGCTGCGACCTGTGCCTGCTCCAGGAATGTTTGTACCACTTTCACTCACATGTGAAGAGCCTACCACCTCTCTGTCTGACATACTGTCTGATCAAAAATTTACAGAATGTTTTATGAAGATATCTGTATATGATAAATACACACCCTACTACAAATACACCCACTAACAACAGGCTTAATTACCCCTTGGATATGAAATGTGCTCCAGAAATGACTAGGTGAAATTCAGATGTATATATGGGGGTAAAAAACCACACTGTTTTTGACTCCAAATGGACCAGTAACGGGCTTGAGAAATCCTTGGATATGAAATTCCCTACTGAAATGAACAGGTGAAATTTAAATGTATATGGGGCAGAATTAAACCCACCCTGAACTTTAATGAGAATATCCCATAAACTAAAACAAAATGATAACGGAAGAGGAGCAGTCTCTGATGAAAGCAGCTTCTTTCAGAATGGATCAGCAGATACAGAACGCTGGTGAGCAACTGACAGAATTCTGGTGGTCTCCCCCCAGAACCCCTCACCTCCCCTCCCCCAATCACTGATAAAAGCAATTTACTTTGAGTGAGAGCTATGCAGCAGCAGACGGACGCTTATGTCAGGTCACTAGGAGAGAGCTGTGAGGAGAGAGCATGCCGTCCGTATTTATAGTGCTGTGACATCACAGAAGCCCGCCGGTCTCTGATTGGCTTCATCTCTGCACATGTCATTGAGGGTGTTCCTTTCTTCCTCCCAGAGTTCTCTGCCCCATGTAACGCCATGTGCTTGCAGCCATATTAGCAATAAAAAACACGCTTCGTTCCCGCGAGTCACCCTAAACTTCAATTTCATGCAGAACCGAAGTTTTCCTGAAATTCTAAACGAATTCCATTTCATTAGAATTGATTTGCCCATCTGTACTGACAACCCCTGTTCCCTGACCATTACCCATGACCTTCTCCCTCTTGTCCTAAACACTACAGCACTATCTCCTGTCACGGATCGCGCCGCGGCCCTTGCCTTGGACCGCGGTCGTGTCCGTGCCTCTGTGTCTGGGTCCGCTGTGGCTCCCTGTGCGGGGCTTACAGCGGCAGTGTCAGTTTGCTCTGCACCTGCATCTGCTCAGCTCTACTCACCTGGTCCTGCTTCCACACGTGTCCGTCCTCTGTGGCTTCCCCAGCGTGTGTGCGCACCCCATAGTGCGCGCTCGCGCCAGCCTGCGGACATTTATGCACACAGTGCTCCTGCTTCCAGCCTGTGACCTGTGACCCTTTCCTTCATAAGGAACTTCCTCCCTGGACTCAGCGTCAGTTCGTGTGTGTTCATCATTAGAGCTAGACCTCTGCTGCTGAGCTCCTGCTGTGTTAACCCCTTGGTTTTCACTGTCTGCTGAAGCTCTGCATTAACCCTGCACTGTCCAGCGCTCCTGACGTACTGTCCTCCAGTTTCTCACTGCTGATTCCTGCTGCTGTATAACTCTGATATCTCCCTGGGACTGTGCATCCGTCTTACAGCTACAGCATCTGTGTATCCTTCACCTGTCCTGCACTTCGGCTACCCACCGCTTGCACTCTTCATCTGCACCCACGGTGGGCCCTGAGGATCCCCTCTACCAGGACGTTTTCTGGCTTTGCGGCCAGTAAACGTGACAGTACGAACTGACCATACTAAATGGATCCCGCCAGAGTGACTATACCTGACCCGGTAGCGGTAATCAACCGTCATGACACGCACCTGGAGAAACTCTTCCAGAAGCTACAGACAGTTACCGCACGTCTGGATGAAGTTGTATCTATGCCAGCTCCACCCCCTGCTGTGGGTCCGCCGCCTGCTGCCATGTCCAGTCCCAGCCTGCACCTGCCTCTGCCTGCCCGTTACGACGGAGACCCCCTTACATGTTGCGGATTCATCAACCAGTGGACCATACACTTCGAGGTCCTGGCACACCAGTTTCCATCCGATAGACCCAAGGTGGCCTTTATCATCAGCCTGCTATCAGGTGAAGCCTTGGCCTGGGCCTCACCCCTCTGGGAGAGAGGGGATCCGCTGACAGGGGACATCCAAGAGTTTCTGTGCACCTTCCGTAAAATTTTTGGACAACCTGGGCTCAATTCCTCTGCGGCATCTGCTCTGCTACGTTCCTGCCAAGGCAAATCTTCTGTGGGCCAATATGCCATCCAGTTTCATACCCTGGCTTCAGAACTCGCTTGGGACAACAAGGCCCTTGTTGCAGCCTTCTGGGGGGGCCTTGCTGGGCGCATCAAGGATGAACTGGCTGGTCGTAACCTTCCAAGTAACCTGGACGACCTCATTGCTCTAGCTATGAAAATCGACATACGTTTTTCTGAAAGAGAGCTAGAGCTTCGCCAGCAGTCATCGCCCTTTCGTCCTCGTAAGCCTTTGCCTCGTCTAGTACCTTCACCCCCAAGTCTATCTCACCAGGCACCTGCGTTCCCTCAAGAGGTTCCTATGGAGGTGAATCATGCTCATCTAAGTCTGGAGTAACGCACTCACCGGCGCTGTCTGAACCTGTGTTTATACAGTGGCAGTCCCAAGCACTATCTAAAGAACTGCACAGACCGCCCTGCTGCACCCCGGACACCTCCATGTCAAGGTGTTGTGGGTGAAGTGTCTCTAAATAAAGATGCCTCTGCTCCTCGTCTGACCACCCCGGTCACGCTCTGCTGTGGTTCCAGTACTAAAGTTCAAATTCCGGCTCTTCTAGACTCCGGTTCATCTGAGAATTTCATCCACCCGTCATTACTGGAAGAGTTCTGTCTGCCTGCCACCCGTCTGAGAAAACCACTTCATTTTTCTTCTGTCAATGGGAAAATCCTGAAGGAGCCAGTCCAGCACCGCACAAAACCTATGTCTCTGCTAATTGGAAGCTCTCACCAAGAGGACATCTCGTTCTATGTTTTGCCTAATGCTTCTGCTTCTGTCCTGCTTGGCCTACCGTGGTTCCAGCGTCACAACCCATCTCTAGATTGGAAAACGGGTGAAGTTCTCCAGTGGGGCAAGCCATGTCTTTCTCGCTGCCTGAAGCCTGCCCATCCTGTGAAGTCCGGCCCACCCGATTCCCTGCCCGTTTCTGCTGTGCTGCCTGCTGTGCTGCCCTCTAGCACAAGAAGAGTTCCTGGTGTGTAAAGACACCTCTGTTTCCCACCCACCTCTCCCCCTGTCTACTGATTCTGCTTCTGCCCCCCAGGTTCAAGAAGTAATCCGGGACTTTCTGGACACCTCCTCTGAAGACAGTTCCTGGGATACCAAGGAGGCGGTGGTTACCCCTAGCCGTTGTGGGGGTACCTGGCTAGCCCGGAGGGGAGGGCTTAAGGGGGGGTACTGTCACAGATCGCGCGGCTGCCCGTGCCTTGGACCACGGTCGTGTCTGTGCCCCTGTGTCTGGGTCCGCTGTGGCTCCCTGTGCATGGCTTACAGCGGCAGTGTCAGTTTGCTCTGCACCTGCTTCTGCTCAGCTCTACTCACCTGGTCCTGCTTCCACACGTGTCCGTCCTCTGTGGCTTCCCCAGCGTGTGTGCGCACCCCATAGGGCGCGCTCGCACCAGCCTGCGGACATTTATGCACACAGTGCTCCTGCTTCCAGCCTGTGACCTGTGACCCTTTCCTTCATAAGAAACTTCCTCCCTGGTCAGTTCCTTGGTGTTCATCATTAGAGCTAGACCTCTGCTGCTGAGCTCCTGCTGTGTTAACCCCTTGGTTTCCACTGTGTCTGCTGAAGCTCTGCATTAACCCTGCGCTGTCCAGCACTCCTGTTTACCTGCTGAATTCCTGACGTACTGTTTCTCACTGCTGATTCCTGCTGCTGTATAACTCTGATATCTCCCTGGGACTGTGCATCCGTTTTACAGCTACAGCATCTGTTTTTCCACCACCTGTCCTGCACTTCGGCTACCCACCGCTTGCACTCACCATCTGCACCCGTGGTGGACCCTGAGGATCCAGTTTACCAGGACGTTTTCTGGCTTGGCGGCCAGTAAACGTGACATCTCCCCTAAGCCCCTGGGGCTCTGACCAAACTCACTGTATGGAGCCCTAAAGTATTTCATGGCAGCTCTATGCAGTGTTTTATAGAGTTGCTGTTCTGGATTTGCTGTACACAGTGTGTTACTGAAATCCTGCTTCATATATTTTTTTAAGATCTTTTGGGTTAAAACAAAAATTCGGGCTGAATTACAATTTCCGAATCCGAAATAACCACGATTGAAGCTCACTGGTGCTGGATCATAAGACTTCCCAGACATAGAGAATCTTTATAAGAAGTGTTTATTTAGCCGTAACCCTACGGAAAATGTGTTTTGTGTATTGATGGACTTCATCGGCCACTAGTGTATGAATACACAAAACACATTGGGCGACATGTATGAATCTCGTCACATCAGTGCGCACCTTTCCGGCAGTTTTCCGGCGAAATGTGCGCGCTCATATATACTATGTAAAGTCCGCCGCGCCTCGCCAGTGTTTGAGGCGCAGTGCGGGACTTAGGCGCAGTGCGGCTGGAAATCAGTGCGGGACTTAGGCGCAGTGCGGGACGGCGCCTCACATATATTCCGATTCGCCTATGATTCGCCGGCCGAGGTAGTGCACTCATACATAGCATTTAAAGTCCGCCGCGCCTCACCAGTGTGTGGGGCGCAGTGCGTGGAGTTTGGCGCATTGAGGCACTGCCAATATGATTCGCCGTCCGAGGAGGTTCGATCATACATGCGGGGAAAAGTACCCCGCGCCTCATCAGTGTGTGGGGCGCAGTGCGGGACTTAGGCGCAAAAGAGACTGCACCTCACGTATTACGATTCGAGACAGACTGGAAAACAGCGAGAAATCATTAAAGATGTCCGTGCGGAGTATGAATAAAAATATCGCCTTTTTAAAGGCGTCAAACATTATCAGAAAAAGAGCTGAAACCTCAAAAAGAAAATAGAATTTAAAAAAAAAAACACTTTCCAAAAATCTAGAACGGAGCAGTATCAAGAATTAGGATATTGGAAATTGCCGGGAAATACAGTAATTCAAATTCTGAAAGCTATTCTCATTGGTCGGCAGAAACCGGCCAATCAGAATAGGAGCGACAGTGAACCATTAAAACCTATGGAGAAGTTTGGACCAATCAAAATCAAAGGCGGGACAGTTCAAAATACAGTAAAAATACAGAAAAGAGCTGATTGGCTGAGCTAGCGGGGGCTTGGCTATCTCGGCCAATCAGAATAGGAGCGACAGGGACCCATTATATCCTATGGAGGAGTATTGACCAATAAGAATAGGAGCGACAGGGACCCATTATATCCTAGGGAGAAGTTTGGACCAATCAAAATCAAAGGCGGGACAGTTCAAAATACAGTAAAAATGCTGAAAAGAGCTGATTGGCTGAGCTAGCGGGGGCTTGGCTATCCCGGCCAATCAGAGCGCGAGCTACTTCTGCCATTGTAGTCTATGGAGAGATCGGCGCAATGCAATCTCGGCGCTCAGGGCCGTGCGGCATGGAGTATGACATTATCAGATAAAGAGCTGAAACCTTCTCTAAAAATAAATCAGTTAAATCCCGAACAACGCGTTTGTCGCCGAGACCGGCGCTACATAGGGAATTGCAATATAGAGAATTGCCGGGAAATACAGTAATTCAAATTGTTTAAGCTCTTCTGATTGGTCGGCATAAACCAGCCAGTCAGAATAGGAGCGACAGTGGCCCATTATATCCTATGGAGGAGTATTGACCAATCAGAATAGGAGCGACAGTGGCCCATTATATCCTATGGATAAATATTGACCAATCATATTCAAAGGCGGGACAGTTCAAAATACAGTAAAAAGGCAGAAAAGAGCTGATTGGTTGAGCTAGCGGGGGCTCGTCCAGCTTAGCCAATCAGAGCGCGAGCTACTTTCTCATAGAGTTCTATGGGAAAAGAAATGCAGAGCGAGCTCTGTTTGTGATTGGCTAATTTAAAAGAGGCGCGGTTATTTGGACCAATGGGAGAGCGAGCGACGCTCTTATGGGTTTTCTAATGCAATTTGGAATAAAACTGTACATGGCCGAAATCAAATGATAAGACTACAGAAGTTGTCCCGATGTGTATATAAAATGAACAATAATATTGGGGTAAAGAAAAAAAAATATTAATTTAATAAATTCATGTATATATTTTTTTTTTTGTTAGCCAAGGAGCAATAGTATGGGTGTCCCGAAAAAAAAGAAATAAACATGAATTTATTGAATGGTTTTACTTCTCCATAGGTTTTAATGGTTCACTGTCGCTCCTATTCTGATTGGCTGGTTTATGCCGACCAATGAGAATAGGTTTCAGAATTTGTTTTACTGTATTTCCCGGCAATTTCCAATATCCTAATGGTTGTTGTTGGGCCGTTCTATTTTTGGAAAGTGATTTTTTTATTGAATTTTTTTTCAGCTCTTTTTCTGATAATGTTTTCCGCCTTTATAAAGACGATTTTCGGAATCATACTCCTGCCGCACGGAGCGGAGCCCCGAGATTTCTCTTGCAATCTTCTTCTATGTTTCCTCGCATGTTCCGTTCTTGCTTCACTTCGCCTCCGCCGGAGCATTTAGACCAGAATCAACTAGGTCTGCTTGTCGGAGCTGCAATGCGCCGCACTTTGCCGACTCGCGATCATACATGCCTCGGAGTTTTCGAGCGCGCCGCGTCCCGCCCCGGAACGCTTACACCACGCCCCCACACCGCTCCCATTGCCCGCCCCTTCATGCGGGGCGCCTAACACCGCATCCCCGTGTCCAACAGGGGATTCGGGCCGGTGAGGCGCAGGATACGCCAGAAATCGGGCGAAAAGCCCGATCATACATGTCGCCCATTATGTCTAAGTAAACAGATCTTGTTAAGATTCTCTATATCTGTCCACACAGGGAAGAATATAGAAGTAGGTTCTTCCATGTACAGAAACAGTAACAAGATCACAGGTACACAGGAGGGCTAGAGCAAGGTGAACACACCTGTGCCACACACAATACTCTGGCCCAGACTGCTGGAAGAAGCTGCCTTATAAAGCAGCCAGTGATGATCAGCAGCACCTGGGCAAGTCCTGAGTAGGGATTAACTGCTTCAGTGCTGGACAGCAGTGAGAGAAGATAGAAAACTCACCCACCAGAATCAATGGGAAAGTCACAGCAGGGAACCATGCAAATCGTAACAGCCCTGACTGCTTCATACAGGACCATCCTGCACCTGCCCTCAGAACTGCTGTGTGCTGGAGAGCCTGTAGCGATCAGTGAGGGTTTGAGCCGAACACCACATAATATCACTGATTCACTGGCCTCATTATAATCCTCCTTTGGATATTTACTGGATAAAGTGGTGAAAGGCAACGGTGCTGGCCTCAACACAGGAATGTAAAACTGCAAAAGCACAGTCCAGTGGCCGAACATCACAATCTACTGGTCCTTGCACAGAGAGGAATACTGTTCAAGTGTAATCTGTTTTCCCACCACTGGCCTTGCTCTGCAATTTGTATGGACACTCTTATGTAGAAATGTTATAAAATATCAGTATAACTTCCAAGTTTATATTTATCAAAATAATAAAATCTGTTTTATCATTGACAGGTGACTGTACTAGGAGCTCAGATGGACATAGGAAAGTGTCAGATTTTAAAGCCGATGATGGTGGTATCACACAAGATGAAGGGCATGCTATGTATCCAGACATACCCTCAGTCCTTCCCTCCAAAGATCTGTCATCTGATTCTTTTAAGCAGGTCCTGTATTCTAATTCACCACAGACTGTTGAGCAAAATAAAAATCACGGAAGGGTTATAGAACATCAACAATGTCACATAGGAGAGAAGCCATTTTGATGTTCAGAATGTGGCAAATGTTTTACTCGGAAACTCTTTTTCGAAATCAAATTTATCATACAGGAGAAAATTCATTTTAGTATGCCACAGTCCTAATGCTATTAATCCCTCACCGCCACAGCCAGTTTTCAATTTCCTGATAGCCCCATTTGAAATTTGTCACTTTATGTAGGAATGTTATTTCCAGTTTAAAAAAAATGTTTTGGACTTCTGGTTCTGGTGCCACAATGCGTGGAGGCGAGTGAGGGAAGCTCCGTCTCCCCGCACCACATCGGAGCATTGGTTGCGGGCTCCACGCCGCATGTTACAGCCCGGAGCACGCCAGAGGGGTAGTGAGCGGAGCGGGAGCCGATGAGTTCATGGCGGCGCTGATAAAGCACAGCGGTGGGTGGCAGAGCTGACGAGGGGAGCCGGGGGCACCGCGTGGTGACCACCATCTTGGGAGCAGGTACCATGCGCTGAGCTTTGGAGCCACCAGGGAAAAGACTCATGCCTCACAGCACAGCTGCATATCCTCCCTGGGGATAATGGATAGAATTTATGGAATGGGCTCCAGCATTGTTCTATCTAGCAGCCGCAGAATAGATCAGTCTTCAGCTCAGGCTGGATAATATGCTCGCTCTGATGCCCATAAGTATCCCCCATAAGATTTGCCCATGACTACCAGAGGTGAGATTTCATGGATATAATACTACAAGGACTTGATCCTAGCAGCCTGCCCCTGTCTCTCATCATTGAGTGCTGCATGATACATAATTGATTTACTGTACTGTATTTATCAAGCAGAGCTGGGATATTCTTCATTCTCTTAGTGACCAGCAGAGCAATATAATTTATCAATTCTCCTCCGTCATTTTCAAACCTCCTGAGGAACTCCTAACGTCTATATTCTCCACTATAAATGGACAAATATTTGCTAAGAATGTCTACTGAAACCCAAGGAGCCCTTAAAAACCAGAAAGGGGACACTATGCCATCTAGTGACCACTCTGAGATACACTCTGCATCCTCCAGACTCACTTCAGCCAAAATCAGAATCATCTACAGCTTCACACTTTGCTATCTCTGATCTAAAGCAAATAGCACTAGTAGTGGCTAAGGTTCTACTTCCGGGCCTTCAAGCCTCCTTGACTAACACCATTAGCTCAACTTTAAAGGAGTTACAGGTTACTGTAGCCAAGCACGACGACTGATGCTGAAGAACAGATTCTCACCAATGAAAAAGATATTGAAGATCTCCAGTTCGAAATGCAAGAATTAGCCAAAGATAATAGGAGACTATGTGAAAAAGTTGACGACTTGGAGAATAGATCGCGGAGGAGTAATCTCAAACTAATTGGCGTCCCTGAGAATCTTACCCCTGATGCCTTGCCGAATCTATGTGAAAATGAAATCCCGCAATATCTGGGAATCCTTCATAAATGCAAGGTTGAGAGAGCTCACAGGTTGGGTCCAGAGAGGAGAGTGGAACATACGGGCACGGAGAGGAGATTCAACAACAGACCCCGGCCTGCCATCTGCAAATATTTGGATTATTCTGACAAGGCAGAAATTCTGGCGGCGTACAGAGCAAAGGGTTCTGGTATTGAGCTGCATGGGACTAGGATCTTGCTTTTTGCTGATTTTTCTGCGGAGGTGTCACAGCAAAGGAGAGCATTTTCAGCAATATGCTCTGAACTTTATACATCTCAAAAGAAGTTTACTCTTATGTACCCGGCTACATTAAAAGTGTTCCAAATGGATGGACCTCCCCTCGAGAGATCCTCAAGCAGTAGTGGAAGGTCTTGGACTCCAGGTTACATTAGTTGACGGCCAGCGTCGAAGAGACGTGAGAGATCTGGATCTCACGGAATATCAAAAAAAGGAGAAGAAACAAAAGTTGAACTTACCTAATAATACAAGAAACTTATTGTCTACTAACTTTCTGCTTTGCTTTACAAGGTATTGACGGGAAGATAGTGAGGTTTGGATAATTTTAGAGAAGGAGAATTCCTAGCTTCAGTGGAAATATTAATTCAAGGTATAAAAGAGGATATTGTTCTTTTTTTTAACACAATGTTTATGCTTCTGGGAAGAGTGAAGGGCGTGGGTGGGTCAATTCACCGCAATATGTTGTTTGTGTTATGATGGGGTAACCTGGTAAAAGGCAGAGGAAAAGAGGCGCGGGGGTGTGTATGGGAGTGATAACTGTATTGAGGGCGAGTTATGGTTTCCAGTGTTGCGGAAAAAAGGAAGTCGCATAGTACTTTGTTCTTAGGAGAAGGATATCTATCCTTACCCAGTTTAAGATGTGCATTTTTTTTTGTTCTCAAAGTTGGGGGTAAATTTTCGGGTTATGCTACAGTCATTTAACTTTTTGAATGTAAATCTAATATGCGAGTTATTTCGTGGAACGTGAAAGGGCTCCAGTCGCCTCATAAGCGCATGATGGTTCTCAGGCATTTAAAGCGTTTAAAGGCGGATATCGCATTGCTTCAAGGGACACACCTGGAGGAATCCGATTTCTTTAGAATGAAAAAACTATGGGTTGATGACGTTCTGGGTTCGCCCGCCAAGGACTCTAAAGTGGGGGGTCATGACTCTGCTAAGTAAGAGGTTGCAGTACCAGATCCTAGTTCAAACCAGGGACAATGTAGGCAGGGAACATAAGGTGACCCTTACAAATCATCTAGAGACTCTTAGCATTTATAATATATATGGCCCAAATGATAACCAATCCGGGTTCTTTAAGAAACTGTCTGATACGGTCCTAGCTGACACTATGGGCGACATGTATGATCGGGCTTTATGCCTGTTTTTTGGCGTATACTGCGCCTCCCGGCCCGAATCACCCTGTCGGCCGCGGGGATGCAGTGTTAGGCGCAGCATTCGCCACTTTCCGCTGCGACCCGCATGAAGGGGCGGGCAGTGCGCGCGGTGTGGGTGCGGGGTAGGCGTTCCGGGGCGGGACGCAGCGCGCTCGAAAACTCCGAGGCATGTACGATGGCGAGTCGGCAAAGCGAGGCGCAATGCAGCGCTCGGCAGCTCCGACAGTCAGACCTAGTTTATTTTGGTCTAAATGATCCGGCGGAGGCGAAATGAAGCAGGATCGGAACATCCGAGGAAGCAGATAGAAGATCGCGACAGAAATCTCGGCGCTCCGTGCAGCAGGAGTATGATTCCGAAAAAATCGCCTTTATAAAGGCGGAAAACATGTCAAAAAAAAGACCCTGAACGAAAAAAAATAAACATAGTTAAAAAAAAAAATCACTTTCCAAAACTCTAGAACAGCGCAATATCAAGAATTATGTTTTGAAATTCCCGGGGAAATACGAAAATTCAAATTCTGAAAGCTATTCTTTTGGTCGGCAGAAACGGCCCCAACAAAATAGGGCGACAGTAAACCCATTAAAAACCAGGGGAAGGAAAATTGAAAAATAAATAAAGGCGGGAAGTTCAAAATACAGTAAAAAATGGTTGAAAAAAGCTGATTGATGAGCTAGCGGGGGCTTGGGCTACCCGGCCAATCAGAATAGGAGCGAAAAAGCCCCATTTTTCCCTTGGGGGGAGTTTAGCCCAATCAGAACCCGGGGAACATTTAAAAATACAAAAAAAATGCAAAAAAGAGTGATTGGTTAAGCTCCCGGGGACTTGGCTAGCTCACCCAATCGAATGGAGCGAAGAGACCCTTTTAAAAAACTATGGAAAATTTTGACCAATCAGAATAGGAGCGACAAAGACCCATTCTAGTCTATGGAGAAGTTTAGACCAATCAGAACCCCGGGGGATAATTCAAAATACAGAAAAAAAGGACAGAAAAGAGCTGATTGGCTGGTGGGGGGTTTGGCTATCCCAGCCAATCGAGCGGGCTATTTTCCCCCAATTATAGTTAGGGAGGATGGGCGTCTGGGAAATCTCGGCGCCAGGCCGTGCGGTTTGAAATATTAATAAAAAAAAGTTTTTTTATTAATGTAAAACTTTATCAGATAAAGGCAACCCTTTTTTAAAAAATTAAAGCCGTTAAAATCCCGAACAAGCTTTTTGTGCCAAACCCGGCACAATGGGGAATTGCAATAGGGGAAAATTCCCGGGAATCGTAATTAAAATTTTTTAAAGCTATTTCATTGGTCAGCATAAACCAGCCAATCAGAATAGGAGCGACAATGTCCCATTTAACCTAGGGAGGAAAATTGACCAATCAGAAATAGGAGCGCAATGTCCATTATATCCTATGGAAAAAAATTGCCCCAATCATATTCAAAGCGGGACAGTTCAAAATACAGTAAAATGCAGAAACGAGTGATGGTTGAAGCAGCGGGGGCCGTCCAGCTTAGCAATCAGAGCGCGGGCTACTTTTCATAGGTTTTGGGGAAAAGAAATTTTGAGCGGCTCTGTGATTGGCTAAGTTAAAAGAGGCGCCGTTTTTTGGCCAATGGGAGAGCGAGGCGCTCCTAGGGTTTTCTAACAATCTGAAATAAAAGTACAGGGGCCGAAATCAAATTAAAAGACTCCGAAGTGGTCTGGGTATTAAACAAT
Source organism: Phyllomedusa bahiana (assembly GCA_025379985.1). NCBI lineage: Eukaryota > Metazoa > Chordata > Amphibia > Anura > Hylidae > Phyllomedusa > Phyllomedusa bahiana. Next base: position 65,139 of record JAODAL010016460.1, read on the forward strand.
GATTAATAGGGGGAACGAAAAAAAAAAAATTTTAATCTTTAAATTTCTTTTTTTATTTTTTTTATTTTGTTACCCAAAGGATCAATAGTATGGGTGCAACAAAAATAAAGAAAATAAACATGATTTTATTGTTTTTATATTTTTTTGTTACCTCTTTTTTATTATTCGTTTTTAATACACATCGGGCCCACTTCTGTAGTTTATATTTGATTTCGGCCTGACATTTATTTCGATTGCCTTTAAAAAAACCCCATAGGAGGTTTTCGCTCGTTCTCCCATTGGTCCAAAAAACGGGCCTTTTTAAAACTTGCAATCACAGAGCGGCCCAGAATTTTTTTCCCCATAGAACTCAGGAAAGTAGCTCGCGCTCTGATTGGCAAAGCTGGACGGCCCCCCCCCCGCTTAAACCCAATAGCTGGGTTTCTCATTTTTTTTCTTATTTTGAAAAAACTTCCCCCTTTGAATATGTTTGGTAAATTTTTTTCTCCATAGGTTAAAATTTGGGACATTGTCGCTCCTATTCTGATTGGTCAATTCTCCTCCAGGTTATAATGGGACATTGTCGTCTTTTGAGGGGCTGGTTTTGCCGACCAATGAAAATCTTAAACAATTTGAATTATGATTTCCCCGGGTTTCTCTTATTGCAATTCCCTATGTGGGCCCCGGTCTCGGCGACAAAAAGCGTTTTTTCAGGGTTTTAAAAACTTTATTTGTAAAAAAGGGTCTGCTCTTTTTGATAATGTTTTACATTTATAAAATAATTTTTTTAAATACTTCATGCCGCACGGGCTGAAGGCCGAGATTTCAGAGCGCCCCTCTCTCCATAGATATAAAAAGGGGGAAGTAGCTCGCGCTCTGATTTTGGGTGGATGCCAAAGCCCCGCTAGTCAGCCAATCAGCTCTTTTCTGTCTTTTTTACTGTATTTGATTATCCGGTTTGGGTTCTGATTGGTCTAAAATTCCCATAGACTGAATGGGTCTTTGTCGTCTATTCTGATTTGGGCAATAATTTCAGGTTTTAAGGGTCTCTGTCGCTCCTATTTTGATTGGTGAGCAAGCCCCAGCCCCCCCTAGCTCAGCCAACACCTCTTTTCAGCTTTTTACGTATTTTGAACTTCCCCCCATGGATTTGATTGGTCTAAAACTCCCTAGGCTAGAAAAGGGTCTCTGTCGCTCCTATTCTGATTTGGGTGAGCTAGCAAGTCCCCGGTAGCTTAACCAATCACTCTTTTCGCATTTTTAGTATTTTAAAAAACCCCCGTTGATTCTGATTGGTCTAAACTTCCCCATAGGTTTTAAGGTTCCCTGTCGCTCCTATTCTGATGGCCGGTTTTTTCCGACCCTCAGGTAGCTTTCTGAATTTGAAAATTTCGTTTTTCCCGGCAATTTCCAAAAATCCTAATTCTTGAATTGGATATTGGAAAAGTGATTTTGTTTTATGTTTTTTTTTTTTTGGTTTCAGCCTTTTCCTGAGAATGTTGAACGCCTTTATAAGGCGATTTTTTATTTATACTGCACCGACTCTAATGATTTCTCGTGTTCCAGCCTGTCTCGCATCGGAAAAAGTTTTTCGGGCCCAGTCCCGACGGGCCTAAGTCCCGCATGCGCCCCCTGTCCCCCCATGTGCCCCCCACACATGGCGGGCGCAGGGAAAATTTTCCCGCATGTACGAGCGCACCCCCTCGGCGGCGAATTTAGGCGCCCAAGGGCCCCCTGAGCCCGGTCCCCGCACTGGCCCCACACACTGGCAGGCGCGGGGACTTTTCCCCCATGATGACCCCAACCCCCCCCCCCCCAACTCCCCCCCGGGGCCCCGCCCCACTGCGCCTAACACCAGGCGAGGCGCGGCGGATTTTTAAAGCTTGTATGAGCGCGCCCCGGCCCCGACATAAATCAGGCGAGATTCCGCCGGAAACTGGTGGAAAGGGCCCCCGACCGGGAGCTTATACAGTCGCCCTATATCTTTGAAATAGTGGGGGAGATTTCAAAACGGGTTTTTAAAAAGTCAAGAGGTAGGAAAGGTTAAGGGATATTAAGAAAAAGGGGTTGATTTGAAGTCCTTGCTCGATTTTGGGAAAGACCCGAGGGGTGTGACTTTACTTTTTTCTCCCCGGTTTATGATGCGGGGTCTCTTTATTGATTTTTGCTTAACATCCGTATCATTGAAGGCTAGAATTTATGAAGCAATAACTAGCTCAGACCACGCTTTCTGGCAGATATCTCTGACTTCCAGGTTATGCTGCAAAACTGGTAGATTGATTTTAAATCTTTAAATGCTGAACATTTAGATAAACCACAACTTCTCTGGGACACAGCGAAGCCAGTACCAAGGGGCCGCCTAATTTCACATGTAGCCCATTACAAAAAAGAAATTCGGCATGGCTTGGATAAGTATAGCGCGACATTACGAGATGCCAAAACGGCTCTTTTAGATAAACGGGACCCCGTATCTAAACAGGCATGGCAGGACGCCATGGCCCAGTATGAGCACTGGTTAGAAAAGAAAGAAAAAATCCAGCTGTCAGCTAGGGAAGTCAAGTTTTTTTGGTACAACAAGGTTACTTGCCTGGCTTGCAGAGATGTATTCCAGAGATGACACTAATGAGTCATCTGCTGACTTGTTTAAAATTGCCCTCGTTGTCATCGGATGAAGTGACCCAGCTCAACTCAGCGATCGAATTAGCTGAATTGCTTAGTGCGATCAAGGCATTGAAAAATAAATAAAAGCTCTGGGCAAGACGGCACATTACGGGAGAGTTTAGTTTTATAAGATTATGCGCCTGGAAAAGATTGCACCCGGACTATTGACCTTATTTAATGATTATCTGCAGGGAGGGGAAATGCCAGACTTCATGAACACAGCTTATATAAAGTTACTTTTAAAACCTGACAAAGATTTGGCCCCACCGGCCTCTTATAGGCCTATTTAGTTAATTAACGTGGACTTAAAATTGATAGCAAAGATCTTGGCTGATAGATTGGCCTTATTGCTTCCGAAACTCATTTCTCTGCTTCAGGTAGACTTTGTGCAGTGCTGTTCAGCAGTTACTACGCAGGGTACTTACAGTGTTAGATGAGGTAAAGCTTAACCCGCAGATACACCACTCCCCGGCGATTGTCTATGATGATGAAAAAGCGTTTGACAACGTACATTGGAGAGGTTGTACAAGATCTTCGACTCGATGGGCTTCTCAGGGGCATTTATGACTTTTTAAAAATCTCTGTACAAGTCCCCGAATTTACACACCAGGATTTTTATCAGAAACCTTAAATCTCCAGAAAGGCACACACCATGGCTGGCCATTTTCTCCCCTCCAAAAGTAACTCATCACGGAGAAAAGCCACCCCCCACCCAGCCGTGGGAACGGCCACAAAACAGGACAAATATCGGCCGGGTAAACCGACCGGTATTTGTCCTCTGCAGGGGGGACGTAGCCTAATAGTTTTGTGCGTTTTATAGCCCAACCGCGCTCAGTGAGTTCATCAGATATTTATTTTGCATTTTTGAGTAGCGATACAAGATTATTCCACCAACAGAGCAGCTCTGACTCTTCCTCTCCCCTTTTCGGATTTGTATGGAGCACGTACAGTGAATGACTGATCCTTTGGGATAATCTTGACACAGAAATGGCCAAACTTCATCTGTATGAAATAGAACTATTTTTACAGCTTGAGCTCGGTACTAGGGACAGGCACTAATAGCTGATGGAGGAAACTTCTACAGATTGTTTAGCAGGCACCTTTTTCAGATTCTTCATTCCCCATCAATGATAGCAGACAGTATTACTTATAAGGCCAGATTAACCCAAAAATAAAATAACCCATGCCTAGTTTTTCATTCTTTTTTTTTTTATATATAGATTTATCTTAAATCAGGGGTCGAATATAAAGGACTTTTCCTCTTATTTGTAACCGCTCCCAGTTTTGTGTTAAAAAAATGAAATGGAAAATCTTAAAGTGCATAGGATAATCCAACCTGACACAGGCTCCAAAATCCTTGTACCATTTTCACAATGGGATTTTGCTGCAGACCAGGTTTAGGTAGTAAAGCCTACACAAAACAATGATAATAATAATAATAATCTTTATTTCTATAGCGCCAACATGTTCCGCAGCACTTTACAAATTCAAGGGTAAACATACAGTCATTACACATTAATTACTACAAATGAGACATCAAGGTGTGAGGGACCTGCTCGTTGAGAGCTTTACTATCTATTAGGGTGGTATGGGTTGAAACATACGGTAGAAGTGCCAACAGTTTACAATGGTCCGCGCCTCATGTTTCCATAAATAGGGGGTGGTTTACCTTGAAAAATGGATGAAAACCCTGCCACCCATGGACTGTCAGATAAAGTGACATGTGATTGCCCAAGTGCAGGGCAGTGAAAATGTGTGTTATAGCAGTTAGGGAATCTTGGTGGGCCAGACCGAGAAGGTTGTATATTTCAGGGCCCTCTTTAAACTGTGAGGGTTGCTGAATGTTTTGCCTGATCCCCGCGGTAGCATGTAGCATATTCCAGAGAAATTGGCTGACCGCATGCGCACGTACGTGAAATCTTGTTGGCGGGCATGGGGAGAGGTATCGGGATGATCGAGGAATGTAGTCTGGATTTCATCGCAGAGCGGATGAGCAACGGTAGGGCGGTAGGACAGAGACTAAGGGAGGAGATGTAGGGAGGACAGCGCCTGTTGAGAGCTTTTATGGGTGAGAGTGCTAGAGTTTATATGTATCCTGTACTGGGATGCGCAACATGTGCAGTGACTAACACAGCGGTAGTAGTGGCTCAAGTATAGCGGCTGGAGAGAAGACAAGACTGGATGCTTCATTCTGGACAGATTGGAGAAGGGGGAGTGTTTGATGAGAGGGAAGGACCGATAATAAGCAAGGAGTTGCAGTAGTCAAGACGAGAATGATAAGAGCAGTACATGAGAGTTGGAGTCGTTTCCACAGTGACGAAATGGACCGGATCTTTGGAGATATTCTAGAGATGCAGGTGACAGGAGCGGGCTAGGATTGGATTATGGGGAGAGGGTAAGATCAGAATCAATAAAACCACCTAGACAGCGGGCCGCTGCCTAGGAGATATGGTGTATACCAAAACTAGAAACAGGAAATAGCCAGGGGGGGGGTTGGTTTGTAGATGGGGAAGGAGGAAAAGACAGAAAGTTCAGTCCTTAGTTGAGGTTTTTGTTTAGTTGGATGTGAGGACAAGATGTCTGATGGGACAGCGGACAGACAGTCACTGGTGTTTTGTAGCAAGGTGGAAGTGATGGTCAGGAGAGGAGGTGGATAAAATTTTTTTAATTGGGTGTCATCCGCATAGAGATAGTACTGGAAGCCAAATCTACTGATGGTTTTTCCAATGGGGGCTGTGTACAATTGAAAAGAGGAGAGGAAACCTATGAATGATCCCTGAGAACTCCAAGAGGAAGAGGGAGGAGGTCGAAAACCAGAAAATGAAGGACATGAGTGGAATATGCGGTAGGAGAGGTTAGGACCAGAACCAAGCGAGAGCGGTGTCTGGAGAGGCACCAAATGGTGCTGAGCATGCTAAGGAGAGGTGGACGTTTGGTGATCCACAGTGTCAAATGCTGCAGAGAGCTCCAAGGAAGCAAAACAATGAGTAGTTACCCTGAGATTTTTGTGTTAGGAGGTCATTTGAGACTTTTACTAAGGGCAGTATCAGTGGAGAGTAGGGTGCGGAGGAAACCTGAATAGCAGCGGGTCAAGAAGGTAGTTAGCAGAGAGAATCGGGATTAGGCAAGAGTTGACCAAGCGTTCCAGGAGTTAGTGTGAAAGGGCAGGTTAGAGACTGGTCACGGTAGTTATCAGCACAGGACGGGTCCAGAGAGGGCTTTTTTTGTAAAAGGGGTTATGATGGGTGGTTTGATGAAGAAGATGTAAAGATCCCAGTGGAGAGAAAGAGGTTACAGATAGCAGTAAGGTGAGAAGAGGACAGCTGGAGGAAATAGAACTGGACGATTGGATGGAATGGGTCAGATTTAGAGCAGGTGGGGGCGAGCATGACAGGCAGAAGCCTGGACATTCTTCTATGTCAGTCGGGTCATGGGCTGCGAGTAGATTAGAGGACGTGCGGGGAAGGACGGCTATGGGTATTATTTGGGGATTGTGATGTGTTCGTTTTGACGGTTATTTTCAATTTTGTCTTTAAAGTGAGTGGCCAGGGTATTCAGCACTGAGGTCAGTGACCGGAGGCCTGAGCTTTAGGACCCTTAGGAGGGAGTGGAAGGTGTCCTAAAGAGGCGTTTTTTTGGGTTGTTGTGTAGTGTGGAGATGAGGGAGGTGAAATATTTTTGTTTGGCGCAGTGAAGGGGCAGTGTGATAAGATCATGAGCATGAAATTTGTAGTGGAGAAGTTCTTGCAGGTTTTGCTTTGACTTTCTTCCACAGCGCTCAGCACACCTGGAACATCGCTGGAGGGTAAACGAGTGTCCTGAGGTGTGTGCACAAGGGCTGCGGGAGTCTCGAACTCTGGTGGTGCGGTTTGTGTGAGTGGTGCCAAACATGTCCAGGGTGCGTTGTATGAGAGTATCTTTGTTAAAGTTTGACTGGCCTGGTTCTTGACAGGAGAGGCGAGGAGATTGGGGCAGTGAGGACTGTATGGTGTATGTGAGTTTCCTGAGTATTAATGGAAGCGGATATTTCTGAATGGTATGTTGGGCAGGGTTTGTCCAGAGATGGCTGAGGGAATTAGTGATAATGAATGAGATAACGGTTGTGCGTCAGAGAGAGACATAAGGAGAAATGAAGTGAAGTTAGAAATTGAGGAAAGATGCAGAAGACCAAGATCCAGAGAGTTTCCCATCCTTGTGAGTTGGGGAGGTCTGTAACTGGAGAGGCGCATGAGAGGAGGTTTAATCGATAAGGAAAAACTGTTGAGCTGAAGGAGACATGGTGGTCCATCAGTTGGGGATGTTGAATCCAAACCATTGATGAGAGTGGCATTTCATGATGAGAGGACAGCTTGTGGGGAGCCAGGGCGCAAAATAATCCAGAAAACTGGCGGTTGGGGAGAGCCGGGGGGTCTGTAGGACATCTGCGACTCTGATGGAAAATGGTCTGGAAAGATTCTGAGGGTGTGGGACCTCTCACAGGACGGGGAAAGTGAGGGAGGGAGCAGGAGGAAGGGACCTGGTAAGTGCAGTGTGTGGAGATGAGAAGTATGCCAACTCCTTCCACCCGGCACTTCTATATCAGGTCGGGGGGGTGGGTGAAGTGTAGCTTAGCCCCCATAGGTGAGAGTCGGCAAGGAAGCGGTGTGTCAAGATTGCTGGAGTCTGGTTTCTGTGAGGGCCAGCAGGTTGAGGGAGTTGGAGAGAAAAAAAGGTCATGAACAGCAGTTGCGTTTGTTGCAGAGGAAGTCGGGGCGTTTCCATAGAGCACACTTAAAAGGGGCAGAAAAGCCGTACAGCGCTTAGGCATGGCAGGTTAGCAGGGGTTTCTTTGGGAGGATGTGAGGAGGATGAGGGAAATGAGAGTAGTAAAGGAAGGTGGTACCGGGGTTGGAGAGATGTCCCCTGCAGCGAGAAAGCAGGAGGAATAAATGAGAATGCTGTATGGGTCAGAGTGAATGATATATGTGCGGCGTTTTGTGCAGTCGTAGTGAGCTGGAGGTTTGGGGTGGTTGACAAAAGGAAAAATAGCGTGTGGATGAGTACATCAGGTGAGGGAAAGGAGAGAGGGGGTAAATAGGGCCTATATGTGGATAAAACTGTCTCGAGGGCAAGATAGGGTGGTACGATTGGGGCAGATGGCTGCAAGGTAGATTTGTCATAGCAAGATGGTACTAGAGTATGCAAAGATAGTGTAGCAACTTACAAAAAGTCGAGGGAGTCCCTTCGCTCACTTCAGGCTCATTTCAGGGATAATTCTGAGGATTGCCACTTCTAAAATTGCCCCAACTTAGTAATTTGACACGTGCAAATTTGGCCCCCAGACCTCGGTCCACAGGGACACAGCTCTGCAATTATACTCAACTATCGTGAGTTCACAAATGAGCATTTAGGGCCTTCAGGTTGTCGTAAAACGGAGTGGAGCTACAAATAGCTATGGCACAGAAGCAGAAGGACTTCTAGGGGAGTATCTGGGAATAGATGGCTATACAAATAAACACAGGTGAAACAAAAAAAAAAACAAACAATAAATAATTTTGGAAGACAGTGGGCAGGAAAATATCTAGACAAAAAATGAACCATTGAAACTAAGCAGAGACGGCTAGACATATAATGCGGTGGACATGCTGGGGACTTGCTGTTCCCAAGACAGGATTGTACCCTTTAATTTAGCAGAGACAGCTAGACTCTATACATGCGGTGGGGATGCATGGGACTTGCTGTTCACAGACAGGACGTACCATATTTTAACTAAGCAGAGACAGCTATACATATTAATGCGGGTGGGATGACATGGGGACTTGCTGTTCCACAGATGGACGTATTTGAAGACAATGAAGTGAGGCGAAGTCTGATGATATTACGGATCTCCAAAGTTGCGTTATTTAAAATTCAGGGATAATTTCTGAGGATTGCCACTTCCTTAAATTGGCACTTAGGAAAATTTGGCACGGTGAAATTTGGCCCCTGACCTGGTCCACAGACCACAAGGAATGTGGATCCTTGGGGCCAGAGGAGGAGTAGTAACAGTCCAGGATGCTGCCAAGGAAGTTGACGGACAAACACGGCAGGACAGTTGTTGGTACAAGTTCCAGACAGAGAAGAGCACAGAATTAGGTCTCTGGGTACATAAACCGCCAAGTTCACTGGTACACTAGGAGGGGTAGAGCTAGGTGAACACACACTGTGCCACAACAATACTTGGCCAGACTGCTGGAAGAAGCTGCTTTATAAAGCTCGTCAGTGATGTTCAGCAAAAACTGGGCTCAAGTCTGAAAGACATTAAGGGCCATATGTATAAAAACTGTCTAGGTCTAAAACCAATCAGAGTGCCCCATTCATTTTTTCTAGAGCACTATATGAAATTAGAGGGGTGCTATAGTTGCTATGGGGAACAAAGAGTTTTCAGACCTTATCACAGTTTTCATACTGTGGCCCGAACTGTCACTGTGCTGGACAGCAGTCAGAGTAGATCACCTGGATCAATGGGAAAGTAACAGAGGAACCAAATCAAATCGTAACAGCCCTGTACTGCTTTCATACATGACCATCCTGCATCCTGCCCTCTGCTCTACTACTGTGCATGGTGAGTCCTGTAGCGATCAGTGTGTGTTTGAGCCGATAACCACCCTTAATATCACTGATTCACAGGCCTCATTATAATCATCATTTGGATATTTTTGGATATAAGGAGGTGAAATGGCAAACCGATCATTTCAACCAGTGAGGTTCGGCGCCTAAACACAGAAATGTAAAACTGCAGAAAAGAACAACCAGTAGCCCAACATCAATTCTACTGGTCCTTGCTCACGAGAGGCAATACTGTTCAAGTGTAATCTGTTTTGCCAGCAACTGGCCTATTCGCTCCTGCGATTTTTATGGACATTCTGATAATATGAAATGCTTATAAAATATCAGGTATAACTTCCAATGTTATATTAATCAAAAATATTAATTGTTTTAACATTGACAGGTGGACTGTACCAAGAGCTCTGATGGACATATGGAAAGGGGTTGTAAGATCTTATCAGGCCGATGAATGGTGGTATCACACAAGATAATGGACTGACTATGTATCCAGAATCTCATACCCTCAGCCATTTACCCCAAAGATAGGTCATCTGATTATTTTTTTTAAAGCCGGTTCCCTGTATTTGATTCACCACAAGAATGTTCAGCAAAATCAAATCACAGAAGGAGTAAAGAAACATCTAAAATTGTTCACACTGGAGAGAGCCATTTTCTGGTTCAGAAGCTGGCAAATGTTTTGCTTTGAAATCAAGTCTTGTTCAACACGAAATAAATTGCACAGGAGAGAGGCCATTTTCATGTTCAGAATGTGGCAAATGTTTTATGGTAGCGGCCCCACCAAACACAACCCCTACTCTTTTTGTACATGAAAGAATCACTCAGGACGAGAGAAAACATTTTCTTGTTTCAGATGTGGCATAATGTTTTACTTGTAAAACTCAAGTCTTGATAAAATGAAAGAAAACTCACATCAGGAGAGAATCACATTTATGTCAGATGTGGCACAAATGTTTTACTCAGAAAATTCAGTCTTGTTTCAACATAAAAGAACTAACACAGTGAGAAGAAGACAGTTTCATGTTCAGGAAATGTGCAAATGTTTTCACTGTAACAATCAAGTATTGATATAAACATGGAAAGAAATCAAACAGGAGCAAGGCCATTTTCATGTTCTGAATGTGGACAAATGTTTTACTTTGAAAAACAAGTCTTGCATAACCATGGAAGAAACATCACACACGGGCTTGGGCCCCCCCCCACATTTTCATGATAGAATGTGGCAAATGTTATTACTGTAAAAAATAAATCTTGTTAACATGAAAGAACTCTACACAGGAGAGAAGCCATTTCCATGTGTCTGAATGTGGTAATGTTTTGCTTCAGAATAATTCTCTGTTAGACATGAAAGAAACACACTCCAGGAGAGAAGACCATTTTCATGTTGGAACTGTGGCAAAGTTCCTTGCTCAGAAATCAATTCTTGATAAACATGAAAAGGAAATGCACACCGGAAGTGATGCCATTTTCATGTTCAGAATGTGGCAAATGTTTTGCTCAGAGATCAAATCTTGTTCAACATGAAAGAACTCACACAGGAGAGAAGCCATTTTCATGTTCAGAATGTGGCAAATGTTTTGCTAAGAAATCAAATTTTGATAGACATAAAAGAACTCACACATGAGAGAGGCCATTCTCATGTTCAGAATGTGGTAACCATTTTGCTCACAAATCAATTCTTTTTCAACATCAAAGAAATCATACAGGAGAAAAGTCATTTTAGTATGCCACAGTTCTACCGCCAGTTTTCACCTTCCTGAGCCATATTTTTGAAATGTGTCGCTTTATGTAGGAATAATTTTTATTTCCAATTAAAAAAAAGAACAAGCAATAAACTGGTAAACAATATTATCAACTGACGTAAGAATATAACATTGAGTGAAGTGTGATCATTACGTAGAGTATAAGGCATACAATGTAAACACAAAGGGTAACAATATTGTACTGCTAGTCCATAAACCACCAAGTAAACATCAGATTAATTATAATCGCATATTGATATAAAAGAATTTTATAAGAATTGTACATAAGAATTTAGGGTACTGTAAGTACCTATTATCATGACTTAAAAAAGGAGAAGAGGAGGAAAGAGAAAGCGAGAGAAAAAGAAGAAGAAAAAACAACACACACATACAGTAGGTCCAAAACAAACTACGGCCTCGTTCAAGATTCTTACCTTGTTGGAAGCGACTGTCCCCAGAGCAAAAGCAACCAAAACAGCGTAGGATGGATCCCTGTTAAATGTGAAGGGCAAACCCTCAAAGTAGAACTATTTAATAGACCCCAGTTTGTGATTGTGTGATAGAGTGGAGAGGTCTTAAAAGACGCCCAATAGAACCCAGTTATACCCAGGGGGCTGGGTATCAATTCTTCCATTATTTGGGAGTTGAAATTAATATCCGATTGGGACACTCTCAATAGATGGAGAAGTTGTGCTGACTTCAACTCCTAGGTATTATTGTTTTGGCAGATAAAGTAGATGATTAAGAAAAAGTATTTTTTGAACTTATTGATAGGCACATTTAACATAAAGTGCAATTGCTCAGGAAATAGGGATTGAGGACTCTGTTACCTCTTTACCAACCTTCGAACTGAGGTCATATCCCTGATTCAGGGGGGCACTCCCACCAGATATGTGCATTACCTTCACCTCCTCCCACACCTCCAACACGTCCTTTAGACCAATGGGGAACCAGTTGTGTAGTACAGATGGAACTTTATACCATCTAGATGACTGTGCGCTTTGTGTGTCATATCGGAAACAATCTTTCTATTAGGGATGGTTTAAAGGAGCGGCCCAATTCTTTTCCCAATGATGACGAAAGGAGGGAAAGTTGTTGTAGAGTGATCAAAAATTTGTATTTTCAGATGAGCGATAATGAGGGGGGCATGCTAGATATAGCTATTACCATGTGTTGACAGGGTTCTATGTAGGTTTAGGGAGGGGGCGGGTTTTGCATTGTTGTAGAGTCGGGAATGTTGACTATATTGGATGAGGATGATACTAGCGGATGCATGCTTCACCATTGACCAATAGAGTCAACTGGTTTTCAAATAGTTCCATCAGAAACCACATTGGTGAAATGTAGGGGGACTTCCTTTGTAGCAACCTAGGAATGACTTGGAGGAGGTAATCTGGGTTGTAAGTAACCGGGATTACTAGGGCCTTTGTGGTCAAAAAGGCTGTTTGAATCATTGTAAGAATGAAGATTCCCAGGGTAATGTTTTGTACAAAGATGGCATGGTATTAGATACCTTGAGTTGGAAGGAGAGTACAGGTCCAAGGGAAGGTTGACTGAGAAGAAGAACAAAGATCCATTGTAGGTTTAACCTACAGTTTCTCTGTCCTCAGTCCAATGCCCATGACCAAGACGTGGGGGCATATCGCGGATGCAAGATAATATAATTTACAGTCTGGTAAGCCCAAACTTTACGGTCTAATAAGTGATCCTTAGCCTTCGGGAGGACCGACATAATAAGTTAAAGTAGTGTCCTAACTTCTTACCATTATGTCAACGAGATGTATAGGATGTTTGGAAGAGATATAAGGACTTTTGGAAGGTGGGTCATCTTGAGAATGTTTTACTGCCAAACCATGTGAAATCTTTCTTTTTCCTCTGGCTTCCTAATCTTTGAATATTTGGTCAAAACAGGAGGAAGGTTGTCAGAAAAGTTTGAGAGGTGCGAGAGAATATGGATCCCAAGTTAAGAGGTGGCTTATTAGGCTCTGTTAAATGGGAAAAATTAGCTTGCTAATAGGTTTGATCCTGCATTGGGAGGGCTGACATTTAGCTTTTAGATTTAGCGTAGGTTTATCTTTAACAGTGTTGACCAAGATCCAAAATGCTGTATTTCTGCCTCAGGGCTGAAAGGGAAATGTGCGTTTTTGTTTTTTTGATATGTACTAAATTATCCGCGAATGCAGAGCATTTATATTCGCGCGTTCCAATGTCAATGCTCTTAATATCAGGATTAGACCTTATAGATGCCATCTAGTTTTCAATTATTAAAGGGGCTGTATCGCTTCCTTACTTCGGCTCATTCACACTGCTCTGAGCTTCTCAACTCTGTGAATGCAGGGGCATTTCTTCCACTCCAGACTGGATGACAATCATCCCCACCTCCCCTCTGAGGTCCACATATCACTGTCTGTATCTCCCTATCAGTCTATCTTTTAAGGCTGTAATACATCACCACAAGGCTGCATTCATTAAATATGAGTCACGGATCTCTCACAGCTGGGAGTATTACAGCTTTCTAAGAATGGCCACAGTTCTGCATGTATGCAGGAGAGTTAGGCACAGAGTCAAACTGTCATGTTTTCATATTGTACAATCTTGCTTGCAGTTCGGTTTCTGCTAGGTGTGGAGGACAGAAAAACTTGCTACGGACCCCTAATAATCTGAGTCATTCTGTACAGCCCTGTGAATCGACCGCAGGGGCTGTACAGAATGTAAAAATGAACGCTCTCAGCTAGTGGAAATGCAAGAGGTGGGATTTGACCCCACTGGATATCCGTGTAAATAAAAACACAAGATAAGGGACCTGTGGTCGAAAGAGCTTTCGTAATGACATCCATTTGCAAAGTTGCTTGTTTTCACTGTCCCCTTATTATCGAAGACCATTTTAATGAAACGATAACACCCCATTTAAGCTGTATCAACCAATTGCATGTTAGAAACGGCGATTTCTAGACGAGCAGAAAAAAAGGCAGGACTTGAACCTTTATATGGACGATGGTTGATGGAGAGAGGCCACAGAATCCTATCAATAGCTTTCACTGATCTAGTGATAGAACCATAAGGTGTATTTTTTGAGAGCGGGCATGATGAATGATATCCTATGTTTTAAGCGTGTTTTCAGGTCAACATTGAAAATGGAAAGAGGACGACAGCTATGGCAGGACTGCGAGTCTTTCCCAGTCCGTGGCGTTTTTTATTAAGGTGATGTTGGATTGCGGCATCTGGGAGCGTACTGCTCTGGACAGCATTGTCCACTTTTGTTCACCAAACTTGTATAAAAAAAAAAAAAAAAAGAGAGAGAAAATATAAAAAAAAACAAAACAAAAAAAAAAAATAACATAAAAAAAAAAAAAAAAAATAAAAACAAAAAAAAAAAAACTTGCTACGTCATATTTGTATCTTTCAGACCCATGAAAAGCTTTCCAGAAGCATCGATTGACTTCCAAAATGCATCCTGTGATTCATGGTGTATGGAGGATGACTGAGAGAGCGCATCTCGTGAGCTAAGTTCTAGGGAAGTATCTATGGCAAGTGCTGTTTTAAGGGTAGCTGCTTCTTCTCTTAAGTTCAAAGAGCTTGTTATTAATTACACTCTCTATCAAGCATTTAGAGGTTTGCCCATTGGTTAATGGGCGAGGAAGGATCATGGACAGTGGTGTCTCGGAAATTAAGACTAACAGTAGTCTTAATGTCTGTTCACACGCAAGGCATATCTAAGAGAAGACGATTTCATTTCAATCTCCAATTCCACATCCTGTCTTTCTGATATGGTAGTTTGCAGTGATGCAAAATAAGTGTGTGTGGCATGATCTTAACCTCGGTATTTTGGAGGTAGAAGACTTTAAGGGAAGAGCAGAATGGTTGAATCATTAATGTAATCCCAGGGCCGAACTAAACAGCAGGCATCAGAAGCCTGAAAAACTAGATTATGGGCAGATTTTCTCAAAAAATTCGGTTCGGTCAACTTCGGCCGACATTTTCAGACAAATAATTACTTCGTACCGTATTACTTAGCGGCACGATTCACGTTAATAAAAACGGCTATTTCCAGGATGCCTGCACAGAGACCTGATGGGTGCTGTAGAAACGTTGTGCCATGATTAAATTAGCGAAGGGAGTTGGTTTTGGTCTCATACTTGTTGTGTTTTAGATATGACAAGCAGGTGACCTGCCTGCGTATTTGAATTACGCTTACTATAAAATTCCCTGAGGCACTTAAGAGGGCAAAAAAAACTGACCAAAAAAACTTAAAGGGGAATGTATCCTGATAAAGTCATGCAGCGGAAAGATGGGAAAAAAAACAAGTGAGAGCTCAAGTGGCAAGCATTAGTGACACGAGTGAGGAGGTGACGGCAGCAGCACAGCAGCATGGAGGTCAGACAGTGGCACAATGACTTCTGGAGGTGGCAAAAACTGGACTAGGCCACAGAGTGGCACAATTGATTCAGTGTGGAGGTCAAGCTGAGCCACAGCACTAGCATGAGGTCAGGGCAGTGGCACAATGA
>JAODAL010016461.1:0-65000 GCA_025379985.1 Phyllomedusa bahiana
CTGTTTTTTTTTTCTTTTAGAAACAAATGTTAATTTTTATTATTTTGTTAGTATTTGGTAAATCCACCTTTGCTCTGCCTGAATCCTTCTGGGCTCTGGTCAGATTCAAGCAGGTCTTGACTAAAATCTGATCCCAGGTCTCTTCTACACATTCCCAATGTTGGCGCAGACTGGACTTGGATACAAATACGGCTTTTTCTTCAACTCCACCCACAAGTGTTCAAAAGATCAAAACATTGTTACCCTTTTGCTTGTCAGTGTCTGTTCTACCTAAATAGCTTTATTACTGTATCATAAGGTGATAAAGAGCCGGATGTTACCACTTTACTACAGTAAAGTTATCACTTAAACATGCGCCATGTATGAGGGAGTCAGGAGTCGGAGGTTTGGGAAATTGAGGAGTCGGAGTCGAGGCTTTGGCTTGCCGACTACACAGCCCTGAATTAGGTACACTTATGGGTGGAGGCGACTGATCCCACCGCTCTACTAAAGAGGTCTCACTCAAGATCGTCTAGCCGCCTCGCAAGGTGGTTTTATCCTCAGGCTGTGTTCACACCTTCAGCTTTTCAGATGCAGTTTTTGAGGTCAAAACAAGCAATAGATCATAATAGTAGGAGACATATTAAGCCCCTAACCGTGCAGCTGTCTTAGGATTCTTACTTTTTGTTTTTCCCTCCCAGAGCCATAACTTTTTTTTTTTTCCCATCTACATAGACCTATGAGGTCTTGTTTATTGCAAGACAAGATGATGCCAGATATGTAGAATTTTCATGGTAACTTTTTATTTTTTTGTTTGTTAAATGGCAAAAGGTGGTGGCAGGGGGTGATTTAAAATTTTAAGATTTTTTGTAAATATTTTTTAACTTTTTTTTTTATTCATTTTTCACAGTAACATTTAGTCCCCATGAAGGACTTAAACATGCAATCACTTGATTCCATTTATCGCTTACTACACCCTGCCTATGGGTGTTCTAACATGGCAGCTATGAAGACCTTCATTAGGCCTCCAGCTGCCTTGGCAACCGACCATCACCCCACAATCGCGTCTGGGGGGGGGGAGGGGGAAGGATTGGCGATCGGGAACCACAACAGGCCCCTTTTGATAATCATTTAGACGCCATTTGGTCGGAATTGGAGCTGTCAAGTGTCAGCTGCCGGCTGCTTATTGCTCAGCTATCTGGTTGGAGCTCATCCTGAGCCACCTGATTCATGGACAGAAGGACAATAAAGGCTTTTTTTTATCCTAACCTGATGATAAAGTGGTTGGATAAAGCAAAACATTAATACAATGCATCCAAAAAGTGAAAAAATAAGCTTCAGTATACACCCTGACTGCTGCAGAACCTCATAACATACACCCTGACTGCTGCAGAACCTCATAACATACACCCTGACTGCTGCAGAAACTCTTAATATACACCCTGACTGCTGCAGAACCTCATAATATACACTCTGACTGCTGCAGAACCTCATAACATACACCCTGACTGCTGCAGAACCTCATAACATACACCCTGACTGCTGCAGAACCTCATAAAATACACCCTGGCTGCTGCAGAAACTCATAATATACACCCTGACTGCTGCAGAACCTCATAATATACACTCTGACTGCTGCAGAAACTCATAATATACACCCTGACTGCTGCAGAACCTCATAACATACACCCTGACTGCTGCAGAAACTCATAATATACACCCTGACTGCTGCAGAACCTCATAATATATACCCTGACTGCTGCAGAACCTCATAATATACACCCTGACTGCTGCAGAACCTCATAACATACACCCTGACTGCTGCAGAAACTCATAATATATACCCTGACTGCTGCAGAACCTCATAATATACACCCTGACTGCTGCAGAACCTCAGAATATGCACCGTGACTGCTGCAGAACCTCATAATACCTATTTTAACTGCAGAGCATCATAGTGCCTGTTATGTAATCCACTGAGATAGTAACTGAGATGCCATGTTGTCTTCTCCTGCAGAGCATTATCAAAGACCTCCGCCTCCCTGGCCCTGAATCAGACGCAGCACTGTAAGCAGCTGGACGGCCTCGTCTCCTCGCAGATGCAGCTCTGCCGAAGCAACCTGGAACTAATGCAGACCATCATCCAGGCAGCAAAAGAGGTGAAGAAAACCTGCATTAAAGCTTTCTCAGATATGAGGTGGAACTGCTCGTCCATAGAGCTGGCACCGAACTTCAATCAAGATTTGGAAAGAGGTAAGATCAAGACACAAAGCTCCCACGTCTTACCGCCCTAATGCATCTGTATGGGAACTACTCATCTCCAAAACAAAAGCCCCCACAGTCTCATAGCAGACACTATTCATATCAAGAGCTCAGTGATTAAATGCTGAAGGAAGCAGCTCTCTCACCCCCTCTCACAGCAGGAAGTCCTAGCACGATATCAAGTGCCAGTCAGCAGATGGATTGCATCCAGTCTACCATCCGCGAGTAACCAAACCCTTGTTTTTCTGCAAGGGTGAAGTAAGTTAGTGCTACTCACCACCTCCCACTCTCAGCAGGCGCTACTCATAGTTTATAGTCAGCAAATTCTTCTCTACTGAGAAAGGAACAACGTGGTTTTGATTGACGTTGGGTTCGGCTGGAACTTTTCTATTGCATTTTTGACATTAAACAAAAGCTGAACATCACCATCTCGGTGGACTGTTTCGAGCCTCCAGTCTGTGCCTCTCCAAATACTATGACCACAGGCTGCTAGGGAATGCTGGGAGTTGTAGTCATGCACTAGTTGGAAAGCCTCAGGTAGGAGCCTGCTGATATTTACCATACATGACCGGGTTATAGTGGATGACCAAGTGGTCAAGCAGTCAGGTAATGCCAAAGTTCTTGGTGGATAATGAGGCTCCTATGCCACTTTTTAGGGACCCAGCAGCATTGCACCCCTTCCTGAACACTCCAGCAGCATTGTACCCCTTCCTGAACACTCTAGTTCAGAGCACCCCTTCCTAAACACTCCAAGAGCAGAACACCCCTTCCTGAACACTTCAGCAGAAGAACACCCCTTCCTGAATGCTCTGCAGATGTCATCACTCAAATATTCCAAATTGATGTAGGGTGCAACCTCTCTATTTTGGTCTTCTGGTCTCTCTGATTATTTCAGTGTCTCCTGGCCATTTCCCATGCTACTTTTAAGGTAACCAGCAGCAGAGCACCCCTTCCGGAACACTCCAGCAGCAGAACACCCCTTCCTGAACATTGCGTGAATGTCATCACCCAAATACCTCAAATTGAGTGACTTCATGATGTAGGGTGCAAGAAAGCCAAAAATACCAATCCCTTTCTTTTGGTCTCCAGACCTGTGCCACTTTTTAGGAACCCAAAAGCAGACTCCCCTTCCTGAACACTCCTCAGATGTCATCACCCAAAAACCCCAGGTTTAGAGGCTTCACGATGTAGGGTGCTATGATGAAGCCAAAAATGCCAGTCTCTCTCTTTTGGTCTCTTGGCCATTCTTCTGTGCCCCTTTTTATTTAGGGACCTTTGTGAACACTATGCTAATGTCATCACCTAAATATTCCAAATTGAATGACTTTACAATATAGGGTACAATAAAGCCAAAAATACTAATCTCTCTCTTTCCGTCTCCTGGCCATTCTCCCGTGCCACTTTTTAGGCCTTCAGCAACAGAGCACCCCTTCCTGAACACTCCAGCAGCAGAACACCCTTTCCGGAACATTTTGTTGATGTCATCACCCAAATACCCCAAATTTAGTGACTTCATGATGTTGGGTGCAATGAAGCCAAAAAAAAACAATCTCTCTCTTTTGGTCTTCTTGTCACTCTCTTATGCCACTTTTTAGGGACCCAGCAGCAGAGCGCCCCTTCCTGAACACTACAGCAGCAGAACACCCCTTCCTGAACACTCTGTGGATGTCATCACCCAAATACCTCAAATTGAGTGACTTCATGATTGTAGGGTGCAATAAAACCAAAAATACCAATCTCTCTCTTTTGGTCTCCAGATCACTCTCCTGTGCCACTTTTTAGGGAACCAGCAGCAGAGCACCCCTTCCTGAGCACTAGGATGATGTCATCACCCAGATGTCCCAAATTGAGTGGCTTCACGATGTAGGGTGCTATGATGAAGCCAAAAATACTCATCTCTCTCTTTTGGTCTCCTGGCCACTCTTCTGTGCCCCTTTTTCTTTAGGGTCCCAGCAGCAGAGAACCCATTCCTGAATGATACACCAGTGTCATAACCTAGACATTCCTAAGTGAATGACTTTGCAATATAGGGTGGAAAAAAGCCAAAAATACTCACCTCTCTCTTTTGGACTCCTGGCCATTCTCCTGTGTCACTTTTTAGGCATCCAGCAACAGAGCACCCCTTCTTGAACACTCCAACAGCAGAACACCCTTTCCTGAACATTTCACTGATTTCATCACCCAAATACCCCAAATTTAGTGACTTAATGTAGGGTGCAATGAAGCCAAAAAACAATCTCTCTTGGTCTTCTGGCTACTCTCTCATGCCACTTTTTAGGGACCCAGCCTCAGAGCACCCCTTCTTGAGTACTCTGCTGATGTCATCACCCAAATACCCGAAATTGAGTGACCTCAAAATGTAGGTTGCAATGAAGTAAAAAATACTAATCTCTCTTTCTGATGGTCTCCTGGTCACTTTTTAGGGACCCAGCAGCAGAGCACCCCTTCTTGAACACTACAATGATGTGACTTCACGATGTAGGGTGCAACCTCTCTCTTTTGCTCTCCTGGTCTCTCTGGTGATATTAGTGCCTCTTTCTTTTGGTCTCCTGGTTACCTATCCACAGGAGAAGTGGTAGACCAACCACCCAACCATATCTCCCACAGATTTCTATGAAATGTGCCCCGAATATGGTTGGCCATAGCACCACAGAGCCATAATCTCTGTGCAGCCATCTGTAGGTAAGGATATCTGCGGAGGTACAGACCCTGGTTCTAGTGATTGGTGCTGGTCCTTTGGATGGGTACTGAGACGTAACTCCAAACTCATAGGTCCTAATGCTTAAAACTAGTAACAAGCTTTCCTCCTACCATGTGGTATTGATGTCTTCGTATGTGGCACTTGAAGTAGGTGCATGTGCACCCATTGAATGGGCCATTTGAGAGTAGTTTGGGCTAATAAGAGTGGATCATACTTACTCTCAAATTTTGGAACCCACTTTTTATTGAGAGCTGTTTTGGTCAAGAGCTGGTAATAGCAAAACACTCCACGGAGAAGCCATGGAAGGCACATTGTGATGTCCTCAGACTTGATTGGCCTAGTTCCTAAGGGAGTAAGGTTTTGGGAAGTTGAGAGAACTTACTATGAGGTGGGACCAAAGCAGCACTTTGGGCTTAAAGGATCAAATATATTAATTTATTGAGCTGAGAGTAATAAAGATGGACTATAGTGGAAATCCACAATAGTGGGAACCATGAGTCATTGGACCTTGATGTCTCCAATTACAGGCAGTCCCTGACTTACACCGTTGCGACTTACATCTGTCCCCTAGTTACAAATGGAGACTTAAGGAGCATGCTGGCACTTGTAATTCCATGTTCCACAGCAGATAGTAGCTGTGGAACAACAAGTGCCAGCATGCCACAGCAGCACATGAGGGGAAAATGAGGTAAATTCGTCTTAACAGGGGTACAGACACTGAAACAAATGTGAAAGCCCTTCCCTGCACTATAATAAACTATAATAAACTAAAGAAAAACCGTTTTGTGCTGAAGTTACATTTACTAAATGTACCTGTTCCGACTTACATACAAATTTAACTTAATTTCTTTAGTTGATAGTGTGCTACTGATATTGGAATGTTTATGGGAAATGCTGGCACTTGTAGTTCCATGTTCCACAGCAGATAGTAGCTGTGGAACGACAAGCTCCAGCATTCCACAGCAGCACATGAGGGGAAAATGAGGTGAAATCGTCTTAACAGGGGAACAGACAGCAAAACAAATGTGAAAACCCTTCCCTGCACTATAATAAACTAAAGAAAAACCCTTTTGTGCTGAAGTTAGATTTAATAAATCTACCTGTTCCGACTTACATACAAATTCAGCTTAAGAACAAACCTACAGTCCCTATCCCGTTTGGAACCGGGTGATTGCCTGTATTAATATCCCCAGGCAGAGCCGTAACTTGAAGCATCTGGGCCCTAGTGCAATAGTGAAATGGGGCCCCTTAGTTACCATGTGCCATTGATAATGTTGTGGCAGAGGGGCTTTTTGGCGCCCCTTCAGGCTGCAGGGCCGGTAGCAACTGCTACCTCTGCACCCCCTATAGCTAAGCCCCAGGGGACAAGAACCCCCCATCATCTTCAGCGCAACAAGTCAAGTGAATTTTGAACAGTAACCTACAGAAGCTGCGTCGTCAGAATTAAAGGAAGGCCCCGTGTAGACATCTCTGTTTTGACAACAAGCAAACGATCCCATCAGTCACGATCAGTAATTGTCTAGGGGAGACATAATGACAGGTCGGAGGCTGAGTGGGGGGATTTTTGTCATTATTTGTACACTGGTAACAACTCATTCCTGCTCCAATTTCCCATGAAACACCATTCTGACAGTTTCCCCCAAAAAATAAAAAATTTTTTGAAAATGGTGAAATAAATTATTAGTCATGTAGCTCAAATGTCTACATAGTAATCTAAGAGTATAAAATTCAAATAAATATGTAAATAAAAGCAGTTTAAAGCTAAAATTGCAAATAAAATACTGGTGGGTTTTTAATTTTTCTTACACTCTTTGCACCAAAATCAAGATTGTATTTCGGAGAAAGGCAAAAGTAAAGACTTTCCGAGTGTTACAATAGGGAACACAAACTTTTAAACAAAAACAAACTTCACAGATAAGTTTCCAAAATAAGTAATTCCTTTCTTTTCAAAATTATGTAATAAACATTTGGAAATTAAACCCCAAAAATATATAAACAAAAGTTGTAGCTTTTATGTGTCGCCCCCCCCCCCCCCCCCCCCAAAAAAAAAAAAATATATCCCTATTTCATCCCAATATCGTGCAGTGGAAGGGGAGGCGAAAATTAAACGGCCCATTGTATTGTGGGATTTTTGTGGACCTGATTATAGGACGAGGCCTCGGTCCATATAGAATGTAAGAATGAAGGGACAATGTAAATAAAGGTAATAATTGACAGGCTGAGTGTGAGTGGGAGGTGAAAGGAAAGACTGGAGGAAAACAGAAAGGAGATGAAGAGATAAAGAGCTGTGGGCAAGAGGCGGACACTGAGAATGGAAAGAGTCACCGAGGGAAATCCAAGACAGGTTCGAGCTGGGTGGAACGAATAATATTGATATCCATAGCAGTCAAAGAGGTTAAAATATTAAACAAAAATAGAATTTTTTTAATTGATCTAAAAAAAAAATTAAAGAATTGTCTAAAGAAAAGCAGATTTAACCTATAATATAAAAAACCAAAAATTTTCTACTAAGATTTAAATAACATAAATGGTGGAAAAAACTAAAAATATGGAATAAATAAAACGGGACAGAGAATTTTTTTGTATTAATCTTATAAAAATAGAATTACCATGTAGATAAATGTGAGATCAAATATAAAAAGGATAATAATTTGTAGAAAGGGATGTAAATGTGTCCACTGAAAAATAATAAAAATAAATAGATAATAAAAATAAAATAAATAAATACATTAAATAAAAAAAAAAAAACTTCTAAAAAAGTTGGGTGCTGGTTTTAGATTTGTAGATGCGCCGAGCACCTGGCTTTAGGTTCTGGTTTATAACGTTTTGTATTTGCTGAACACTTACATTGGACGCGTGCACTTAATTATAAATAGACTTGGAGAGCGATTTGGGGGTATTTAAGCCAAACATTCTGGCCCATCTGCAGGTCCATTGACCAAACACAAAGCATCATAACTTTTATTCTCAATGGAAACTGTCCATACTGAATAAAAAATAGCCCTTTTTTATTGAGCTGGGATTTTCCCATGGTTGGGCAAATCCTGGCCTGACTTCAGGTAAAGTGGCCCAAACTTAGAACACTCTAGTGATCTATAATAAGTATTTTAGGTCATTAGACCCACAGTTGGGTCAGGGATTGTAGCTGGAGTATAGACTGAAATAATAAGTTTGCATTACATTTCAATAAAACCAGACTCAGAGAATAAAAGCTGAATTGTGGTCAATCGAAGGACCATACATCAAATTCACCCGGGAGATGAATAGATAAAGAGGGTCGGGCAAGAGGCCTGCATAGAGAATTAAAGGGGTTTTACCACAAAGTATAATTGATGTGGGAAACTTGCAAATTAAATAATAAACATTTTCACCACTTATTCTTATTAAAAATGCTGCACAATTTTTATTTTAGCTGTTACCTTAGTGATCCGTAGTGTACAGCTCATCTCCAGGGGATACGACCAGTGATGACAGCTCCTAAGTCTTGGCCGTACATGCTAAGACATCACCACCCCTCTCAGGCAGCTACTGAGTGTTCAAACCCCAGGTGCTGTCACTCTACTCCCGTCCTCTGTTCTCCTTAGTAATCACACACACTCACTGCTGAGAGAGTGTTCAAACCCCAGGTGCTGTCATTCTACTCCTGTCCATTGTACTCCTTAGTAATCATGCACACTCACTGCTGAGCAAGTGTTTAACCACAGGTGCTGTCATTCTACTCCTGTCCTCTGTACTCCTTGGTAATCACACACACTCACTGCTGAGCGAGTGTTCAACCCCAAGCGCTGTCATTCTACTCCTGTTCTCTGTACTCCTTAGTAATCACACACACTCACTGCTGAGCGAGTGTTCAACCCCAAGCGCTGTCATTCTACTCCTGTCCGTTGTACTCCTTAGTAATCACACACACTCACTGCTGAGCGAGTGTTCAACCGCAGGTGCTGTCATTCTACTCCCGTCCTCTGTACTCCTTAGTAATCACACACACTCACTGCTGATCAAGTGTTCAACCCCAGGTTCTGTCATTCTACTCCCATCCTCTGTACTCCTTAGTAATCACACCCACTCACTGCTGAGCTGGTGTTCAACCCCAGGTGCTGTCATTCTACTCCTGTCCTCTGTACTCCTTAAAACTCAACTCAACACACTACTCACTGCCCTGAGCGAGGGGTTTTCAACCCCAGGTGCTGTCCATTCTTTTCTCCTGTGCCCTCTGTTCTACTCCTTAGTAATCACACACACTTACCCGCTGAACGAGTGTTCAACCCCAGGTGCTGCCATTCTACTCCTGTCCTCTGTACTCCTTAGTAATCACACACACTCACTGCTGAACGAGTGTTCAACCCCAGGTGCTGTCATTCTACTCCCATCCTCTGTAGTTAAACAGTGCAAATAAATAAAAGGAAAAAAGAAACCTCCATGCGATATATGGATTGAGAAAAAAAAATCCACTTGTTTGGTTCCTGCAGGGATTTGAACCTAGGACCCCTATGCTGAAAGGCAAAAGTGCTAATCGCTCAGCTACATTGCAGCTACTCACAGCCTTACAGAAACAGACCTTTGTTTGACTAGAGTGACATACTGTGGGGAAAGGCATGGTGATATCAAGCCTGCTGGGTCACATGATATTCAGTTAAAACAAATCATACATGCCCCCTTTTGAGCACACTGAAAGCTGAAGCAGGACAAAGCAGGCTTTAAATGCTTTTGTGCTAAAACCCCTTTAAATCACAAAAGGAATCTAAGACAGGTTCAAGCTCAATGTAATAATATGAACAAATTATATTGCTTTTTATGTCAAGGAAGGTAAAATTGTAAAGAATTTTTTTAAATTGGTATAAAAAATAAATTTCAAATAAATATGTAAATAAAAGCAGTTTAAAGCTAAAATTGTTAATAAAATACTGTTTTTTTTTTAAAAACATTTTCTTAAACTCTTTGTGCCAAAATCAAGATAGAATTTTGGAGAATGGCAAAAGTAAAGACTTTCCGAGTGTTACAATAGGGAACACAAACTGTTAAATATAAACAAAAAATTCACAAATTCAAAAATCAATTAATTCCTTTCTTAGCAAAATTATATAATAAACATTTGGAAATAAAAAAAAAATATATAAAACAAAAATTGTAGCTTCACGTGTCCCCCACCCCTCCCAAAAAAAAATAAAATAAAAATTAGATTTTCCAAAAATAAAAACTGCATTGATCTTATGGGAGAGTCACCGTAAGTTTTTGGATTTCCAGCTACAGGACTATGTGATTGAAATCAGGGTACAATGAGTCGGGAAGGGATCAGAATGAAGATGTCGATGGTCTCGGGTCAGTCATGGTTGTTTTGGATACATTGAGCGTCGCAAACCTCGGTGTGAACTTTCAGCGCGCACACTCCAACGCTCTACTTACAATGGCAGAGACGTGACCCTATGATGATGAAAGGATTGTGATGGGTAGAAGGGGAAAGGTCAAATAAAAGAGAGAAGGTATAATGCCATGGAGGCGTCGATCAGTCATTGCAATTTTATTGTTTTTGACTGTTTGCTTTTTTTTTTGTTGTTTTGGTTTTGAATTACTTTGAGAGTTTTTATCTCATGGAAAAAAAAAACCTAAATGAAAAGGAACAAAAAGGAAAATGTATGAAAACTATCTTG
The DNA here is from genome assembly GCA_025379985.1 of Phyllomedusa bahiana. Taxonomy (NCBI): domain Eukaryota; kingdom Metazoa; phylum Chordata; class Amphibia; order Anura; family Hylidae; genus Phyllomedusa; species Phyllomedusa bahiana. The sequence continues at coordinate 10,591 of JAODAL010016461.1, forward strand.
GTCTAAGACTTTATTCGTAGCAACCAATCAGAGCTCTCCTTTAATTTTTTCAGAGAACTATATAACATGAAAGCGGAGCTCTGTCATGGACCGCAGTCGTGCCCATGCCTCTGCTGCGGTCCCTGCACTATACTCACCTCTCCCCGCTCCTGTCTATGCTCATTATAACTTACTGGTCCTTGTTCCTGCTTCGGCTCACACCCGTCCGAGCTGGCTGCGTGTGTGTGCATGAGTACCCTCTAGGGCACACGCACGGCAGTGCACAAGTATTTAAAGGGACAGTGTCCCAACTACCTGCCCGGTGACCTGTGACCCCTGGCTATAAAAGGAACGTCCTGCCCTTGCTCCTGGTCAGTTCGTTGTTGTTTGCATAGAGATTGACTCCTGTTTGCTGCACTACGGCTGTTCTAGTGTATCCTGCGTTATCAATGCACCAGTCCGCTATATACCTGCTGTATACTTGTCGCTGTACAAAGTCCACTACTGTCCTGGGACTGCGCTACCTGACTATGGCTACATCTGCTGTGTCCTGTTATCTGTTCCAGCACCTGCTATCCTGTCCTGCACTTCGGCTACCTCTGCGAGTCACACCCATCTACGCTCGCAGGGGCCCAGAGCATCCGCCATATACCGACGATTGACGGGTATGTGTATACTGACATTGCCGGATCGTTACATTCTTTATTGCTATGGGCAACAAAGAAAGTCATACACCTAGACAATTTTCATACATGTGGCCCAAAGTGCCATTGTGGATGGCCGATAAGTGTAACCGAGGTGTCCTGCCTCGGTGAAGTAAGGCCACTAGTGTTGGTCAGTAATAATAGATTACTGACACTTAGGGCGACAGGTATGATCAGGTTTTTCACCCGTTTCTGACGTAAAATGCGCCTAAGTGAGCGGCTACGATGTCTAATGCACCTAATGAATGTGTTCGGCGCATTGTTTGTAAGACTCCACACTTTCTAATGCGCCGAACATGAGGAGACGTTCTGGGGTTGTTCTGGGGGCGTTCTGGGGGCGTTCTGGGGGTGTTCTGGAGGTGTTCTGGACGTGTTCTGGGATTGCTCTGGAGGTGTTCTGGGGCTGTTCTGGAGGTGTTCTGGGGTGCTCTGGGATGTTCTGGGGGGGTGTTCTGGGGGGTTTTTGAGGTGTTCTTGGGATGTTCTGGGGGTGTTCTGGGGGTGTTCTGGGGGCGTTCTGGAGGTGTTCTGGGGATGTTCTGGAGGTGTTCTGGGGGTGTTCTGGGGACATTCTGGAGGTGTTCTGGGGGTGTTCTGGAGGTGTTCTGGGGGTGTTCTGGGGGTGTTCTGGAGGTGTTCTGGGGGTGTTCTGGAGGTGTTCTGGGGGTGTTCTGGGGGCGTTCTTGAGGTGTTCTGGGGGTGTTCTGGGGGCGTTCTTGAGGTGTTCTGGGATGTTCTGAGGTGTTCTGGGAGGGTTCTGGGAGTGTTCTGGGGGTGTTCTGGAGGTGTTCTGGGGTGTTCTGGGGGCGTTCTGGAGGTGTTCTGGGGTGTTCTGGAGGTGTTCTGGGGGTTTCAGGGGCGTCTTGGAGGTGTTCTGGGGGTGTCTGGAGGTGTTCTGGGGTGTTCTGGGGGCGTTCTGGAGGTGTTCTGGGGGTGTTCTGGAGGTGTTCTGGGGGTGTCCTGGGGGCGTTCTGGGGGTGTTCTGGGGGCGTCGCTCCACACTCGTAATATTAGACACATAAATGAATGTGGTTCATGAAACCAGGCGCATTACTTCTCGGACAGGCAGACCTATGTCAATGTGCTCTGCATGAGCCTGAGGAGTCGCGGTGGAGCTGGATTTGCTGTTAGGGAAAAACATGTCCAATATTTCTCAACTTCCACCAGAACAATAACAAAAAGTAATTTCTGATAATTATCAAACTATAGAAAATTACATTATTTAAATTTAATAAAACATGTTATATTAAAATAATATAAAAATATATAATATCCCAAAAATATAAAAATATCTCCTATAAAATATATTTACATTTAATAGAATCTAAAACTAATTTTACATTAAATAACCACTGATGATGATGTTCAGATTTTACAATTTTTTTATTTTTTTACATTAAATTTGAAATGTATTTTTGCTGCTCTCACCCTTTATTCTACATGCAGCAGGAGCCGGCACAGCACAGGTATTGCTGGGACCTGTGGTCCTCCAAGCAGGATCAGTCCCATAGTTTCTATTCACTGACATGCTATTCTAATGACTGTTCTTTTATTTCCAGCCTATCTATAGCCTTTGTACATGTTTGGGGCATTACTAATGCCCCTAAGTTCTATAATGCGGCAAACACACAGGCGAGGGGCGGGGACTTTAGACGCCATTTATAATCTCACAAAAACCACTTTCATACATCAGACACATTATACACTGAAAACGAGACTCAGTAATTCACTTTGAAGCGCCTTCCTTCACACATGTCTCCCTTTGTGTAGATAGTATGGCTGCTGGCAAGCACTCAATCCAGGCCGGTTCTTTACTGGAGCAGACTAAGAGCTGGGTGGGGTGACTGTTCCCGTGTTTCCAGGCCATGTTTTGCCTGGTCTATTTAAGTCAGCAGGCAGGCTTTTGTCTGCACAGCACAGGATTACAGTCAGATTTTAGAATCCGGCAGAAACTTTTCTGTGTAATCCTTGGTTTATGGAATCTGGGGTTTGGTTCCCAGTCAGAAGGATTGCTGACTGTGAGTCAGCTGGTGATACCACTATTTTTACTATTTTGCCATAGGCAAACTTAAACTCTATCAGTTCTCAATCTATAAAGCACTAAAACGTAACTTTTATTATGTATAACTCTTAACCTCTATGCACACTATTTAAAAACCTGATTTCTAACCTCTCAATGTTTCCCTTCCTACTTCTGAAGGAATAACTCCCTTTCCATTATCAAGTCTGGTGGAACCCCACCTACTAGCAGGAAAACCTTATATATACAGTAATTTACTAACTCCAGTAAGAGATCCCAAGCATCCTACTTGGGCAGTTATCCCAAATCTAATGGACATAAAACATATAAGGTTTCCTTGTAACACCCTCTGCAGCGGGTGATACTTTGTAGACAGAGGTGAGAGATCACAATTTAAAATGTCATGCCTGACCTCCCCGGAGATCCGGACCTCTTACCCCTGATGAAGCCAATTTAGCTGGTGAAACATGTTGGGGAGGTCAGGCATGACGTTTTAAATTGTGATTTTTTTCACCTCTGTCTACAAAGTATCACCCGCTGCAGAGGGTCTCACAAGGAAACCTTATATGTTTTATGTCCATTAGATTAGGGATGACTGTCCAAGTAGGAGGCTTGGATCCCTCACTGGAGTTAGTAAATTACTGTATATATAAGGTTTTCCTGCTAATAGGTGGGGTTCCACCAGACTTGATAATGGAAAGGGAGTTATTCCTTCAGAAGTAGGAAGGGAAAAATTGAGAGGTTAGAAATCAGGTTTTAAAATAGTGTGTATAGAGGTTAAGTGTTATACATAATAAAAGTTACGTTTTAGTGTTTTATAGATTGAGAACTGATAGAGTTTGCCTATGGCAAAATAGTAAATATAGTGATTAATAGTCACTCTCTCTGTTCTCTTTTGCGAGATTCCCATTTTTTTGGAGATTATTTGAGCTGGTGATCCCTGCTCCAGCATACAGCCCTCTGTTGCCATATTCCCCTTAAGCTTGTTGGGAAACGAACTAAGCTGAGACTGAGTGGTCGACAAGACCTGTGATACCTTAGTTTTTCTGGCTGAAGTGAAGCCAGGCATTGCTGATTATTGTATGATTTTTGCGGCTAAATAGAGGCCAAGACCTTGTTAAACGGAAGCCTGTGGCTCAGCTTGTGCTACCAAGAAGCTAAGCCCCCCACAGTTGATATCATGGAAGTGTAGATCACAGAACAAAAAGCACAAACAGAAGAAAAAAACAATTTAAATGCCACTAAACTCCTATATGAAAAGTGACGCCACCTCGACAGCTGTGCTTCTCAGTCAGCTAGTGCGACACTCGTCAGTCTGTATGAAAGTGTCTCACAGCACTGTATAGGTGTGTGTCATTGTGAGATACCTATATGCGGTTAAAAGTGGCAGATAGAGTGCATGGGCCAAAATGTGTCTATGCCTCGCCACTATAAAGTTGGTTGGATTGGTCCCGACAATTTCGTGACACATTTTGGCGTGACAGATTCATAAACGTGACGCGTTGTACGAATCTATGAATTGGAGCATACAAAAGTGTCGGTCCCTCGGAAGAGGGAACGGTCTTAGCTTTACGACCACTGGCCCCATAAAGAGGGAACCCGGACTGTAGCTATAGCAACCACCCGAAACCTATTAGGAGAGAAAAGGTCTGTAGCAAGCGACCAACCGAAACCCATTAGGAGAAATCAAACAGGTCTGTAGCTATAGCGACCCAGGCTGGCAGCCCATCAGGAGAGATCAAAAAAGGTCTGTAGCTATAGCAACCAGTGCAGGCACCTATCAGGAGAAACAAACAGGTCCCGTAGCTATACAACCAGTGCTGGCAGCCTATCAGGGGAGATCAAACAGGTCTGAAGCTATAGGGAACCACGCTGGCAGCCTATCAGTAGACATCAAACAGTCTGTAGCTATAGCAACCAGTGCTGGCAGCCTATCAGGAGAGATCAAACAGGTCTGTAGCTATAGCAACCAGCGCTGGCAGCCTATCAGTAGACATCAAACAGGTCTGTAGCTATAGCAACCAGCACTGGCAGCCTATCAGGAGAGATAGAACAGGTCTGTAGCTTTAGCGACCTGAGGAGCTGCAGCCCATACAAGAGGGGATATCTAGGAATAGGTAGGACACTGTTAATGGACACATATTGCAAAGTGACTTGTTTTTGCAAGATCTTTAACATAAAAAGCAGCAATCCCTGTAGCGAAAGAACTCCTTTAAATATATAATACTATATCTTATTATACACTGTATGTAATTAGCTAAGTAGCATAAATATAAGGAATATAACATTTTTACTTCTGCTTAAAATAATAGGCTTGCTCCCAAAATTTGCATAAGAAATAAGGAGCCTTTCCACTAAGATAAGAAAAGAAAGGACATAAGCTAACAAACAATCACAGGTTTGCATCTGTTCACGTTAGAACACATAATACAGCTATGCCGACTCTGTTTTCTGACTTATATCAATATATTTTAAGTCTCCAGATACCTGTGACCTCCTACTAGGACCTTGTGGAGTCACTCCGCACCCGTCTGGCTACTGTCCGGGCTGCACGCAGCGGTGACTCTGGATATTGGCTGTTGGTCATAATAATGTGTGTAACTGTGTAACGCAGTTATTTTATTTTCAATTAAAAGAAAAGCAGAATATCCAGTTTCCTAGGATCTGATATTAAATTGTAAAATGTGGTTTCAAAGAGAATCAGACAAACATAATGATAATGACCTTCATTTTATACAGCAGTTGTATCTGGTCACAAGATAAAGCCAACCTGCAGCCCTAGATTATTGTGCTAGTATTTCCAGGGACACAGCTAAGCTCAGCAAATGCATGTGACGAACTGACCTTGTACAAAAACATAAACCATCACAACCAACAAAGAAAGCTTAATTGTAATATCCTAATGGTATTACATGTTCTAATTCCAGAAATAATACAAATGTAGAAAAGTGGTAAAAACTAGTATAATACAGCCCCTATGTACAAGATTCTAATTACTATAACAGTGCTCCTATGTACAAGACTATAACTACTATAACAGTGCTCCTATGTACAAGACTATAACTACTATAATACTGCCCCCTATGTACAAGAATATAACTACTATAATACTGCCCCCTATGTACAAGAATATAACTACTATAATACTGCCCAGTCAAATATACTATTATCTATTACAAGAATATAACTACTATAATACTGTCCTATGTACAAGAATATAACACTATAATACAGCCCCTATGTACAAGAATATAACTACCCATAATACTGCTCCCTATTTACAAAATATAAAATACTATAATACTGCCCCTATGTACAAGAAATAACTACTATATACGCCCTATGTACAAGAATATAACTACTATAATACTGCCCTATGTCAAGAAAATAGCTACTATAAAACCTGCCTCCTATGTACAAAAATATAACTACTATAATACTGCCTCTATGTACAAGAATAAAAACTACTATAATACTCCCTCTATGTACAAGAATATAACTACTATAATACTGCCTCCTATGTACAAGAATATAACTACTATAATACAGTCCTAGTACAAAAATAATAACTACTAATCTGCCCCTATGTACAAGAATAAAAACTACTATAAAAACTGCCTCTTATGTATAAGAATATAACTACTATAATACTGGCCCCCTATGTACAAAAATATAACTAAATATAATACTGTCCCATGTACAAGAATATAACTACTATAATACGCACCTCCTAGTACAAGAATATAACTACTATAACACTGACCCCTATGTACAAGAATATAACTACTATAATACCGTTCCTATGTACAAGAATATAACTTCTATAATACCGCTCCTGTGTACAAGAATATAACTACTATAATAATTCTACCTATGTACAAGAATATAACTACTATAATACTTCCCCATGTACAAGAATATAACTACTATAATACCGCCTCTATGTACAAGAATATAACTACTATAATACGCTTCCTATGGACAAGAATATAACTACTATAATACTGCCCCCTATGTACAAGAATATAACTACTAGAATACTGCCGCATCTATCTATCTATCTATCTCATATCTATCTCATATCTATCTCATATCTATCTATCCCATACTACTCCTATCTCATATCTATCTATCTCAGATCTATCTCTCTATCTATCTATCTTCTCTATATATCTATCTATCTCATATCTATCTATCTATCTATCTATCTATCTATCTATCTCATATCTATCTATCTATCTATCTATCTATCTATCTACTCATATCTATCTATCTATCTATCTATCTATCTATCTATCTCAATCTATATCTATCTATCTCATATCTATCTATCTATCTCATATCTATCTATCTATCTATCTATGTATCTATCTATCTATATCTATTTTAGAAGTGTTTACAGATGGTCTGTGCTGGGGCCATATGGCTTTCGCGTGTGTTGTAGAGATCAGTGTCACATACTTCACGTGTATTGAGTTTGTCGAAGTTTTCAGATGAGAGGCCAAACTGTTAAACTCTTGGACACCAATCAAATGGTCCTCACCGCCGGGAGAGGGTGTCAATGTGTCGTGTAGATGAGAGCGGTGGCGCAGTGACAGAGGATTCTGAGGATTCCTCCAGTGTCCTGCTGTTTATACTCTGGATATTGGAGCCACTTTTAATCGTCTCCCGGTTACTATATGACGGGATTATCTGGGTGTTGCTGCCTCCTATCTTTCTGACTGCAAGTTCTGACTCAGGTCTCTCTACTGTATTGTGGCTGTCCGGACTTTGACTGCCAGAGCATGCTGGGAGTTGTAGTCTCACAGCAGCCATACATGCCTCTTCTCTACAGCCTGATTATCTTAAAGGGGTTGTCTCACTACATTGATTCATCTCACCTCATTCTTTTTTTCTTGCTTTCATTTTGAATTCAGGGGCATGTTTACTGGTTTCCACTAGGCTGCAGTAGAAGCCAGGTCTGTAGCTATAGCAACCAGTGCTAGCAGCCTATCAGGATAGATAGAACAGGTCTGTAGCTTTAGCAACCTGAGGAGCTGATGCAGCCCATACAAGAGGGGATGTCTAGAAATAGGTAGGACACTGTTAATGGATACATATTGCAAAGTGACTTGTTTTTGCAAGATCTTTAACATAAAAAGCAGCAATCCTTGTAGTGAGACAACCCCTTTAAGGCCATAAATAATCTGCAAGGTCCCAGTGTATAACACCTTCTACTTTCCTCATATCTATCGCTGCCACCTGAGTTCCATTGGTTGTCTATGGGCTCCCAGGTTGCAGAACCAACCAGAGTGTCTTGGCAGGGCTTGTTATGGTACATTGTGGGGAGTTAGGACAGCATGTAAGAATGGGGCTGCTCCAGTTATTTGGCCTGATGTCCGCCAAAAAAACTATCGTAGCCCCCGGTTCCACATAAGTATGAACTGTTGTGCGCCAAAAACTGGTGCAAATCCGACATCCTCGCCACTTTTGTCTGTGCCGACTATAAGGGGGCCGTGTCACATTCATAAGATTAGACATATGTATGAATGTATTTCGAAAGAATGTGCCAGACTAATGCCAATTTCATAGTGGTGTGGCCCAGCCCAAGGTTGTCGTAGACGAACTATGATTTCCAATAGGCCAGAAAATATGAATTATTTTCCAACTAATGGCACTAATGTAATAGAAACTAATTTATAATAAGTATATAAAAAAAATCTAATTATGTCGTAAAATTTATATAAAATTATATAGTATAAATATAGTATAAATATAGAATAAATTATATAATATACAAAATAATCAAATTATATAATATAATTAAATATAAAATTTATATCAAATTATATGATATCAAATTTTAAACCAATACAGCATCTACGATAAATCCTGTTCTCAGTCGGGTATTTACAGAGTTATCGTAGTGTTATCAGTGACTACAAATATATCACAGGCTGAAAATAAAATAAAAGCTGTTAGAATAGTATGTAAGTGAATAGAAACTTTGGTAGTGATCTTGCTTGGCACACCTCAGTTCCCAGCCAGGCCCTCGGGAGCCGGTTACTGCCGTATGTAGAATATAGGCTGAAAGCAGGAAAATAAAATTGAAACATTGATTAACATCTGATTAAAATTTGTTTCATTCAATGTAGTAAAGGCGAAATGTAAAAATGTGAACAAAATAATGTTTCTAAAAAGTTTATAAAGCGTACAAAATCCTGACCTACATTTTGATGAAGGAAAATTGTTGTACAATCTAAAAGTATAAAGATATATTTAGTAAGACTTTAATTACAAGAAAAAAAAACTGCTGGAGTGTATATGACCTAGGACTCGGTAAAATATAACTTTTAATGAATCATAGATAATATCATAGATAAAAATCTGAATCAATACCCTAATATACAAAACCCTATCAAAGAAAAATAAGGCTGCCTATAACAATTGGAGAACCCGCCCTAATAAGGGCGTCCCCAAACCAGAACCTAAGCTATTAACCCCTGACTAACCCTAACAAGCTAAGCTATAAATCGATCTACAAAAACCACACAAAATAACAAGAATAAGAAAATGCTCAAATGTGACAAACAACAACTACTGATGACAATGCGTTCCCAATATGTGCCGACGCGTTTCCCCCCAATTTTGGGGTTCATCAGGGAACAAAACAGATTAAAAAGAGCCAAATAAATACATATATATAAGAAAACTCACGTCCCTTATTAGGGCTGAAGATAGCTGATAATAAGAGGAAGGGTTCCAGATAGGTGGATGACAAATCCCTTCAGAATGGTCACCAATTGTTATAGGCAGCCTTATTTTTCTTTAGGGACAATGATGGGGTTTTGAAATATTAGGGTATTGATTCAGTTTTTTTTATCTCTTGCAACATTCTAACCACAAGATTAAGATTAACACAGGGAGAGCATTTGGATGTAGTAGAAAAAGAAACATTTAAGGTAGGATCGAAAAATTAATGATGATAATCATAAAATTTCGTTCAAATTTTTTTATTTTTGGTTTTTACTAAATTAAATGAAACACATTTTAATCAGATGTTCATCACTATTTCAGTTTTATTTTTTTTAGCTTATATTCTACATTCGGCAGTAGACTTGTGGTGCACCAAGCAAGATCTCTAAGATAGTTTCTGTTCACTGACATGCTGATCTAACTGCTTTAATATTATTTCTATCCTTCTGTGATGTGTTTGTGATACTGATACTACTACAATAACTCCGTAAATACGATTGAGAATGGGTTTTATTGTAGATGCTGTTTTGTTTTAATTATTTTATATTACATAATTTAATAATAATTTTATATTATTTAATTGTATTTAGTTTTATAATCATGATAAGTTAGTTTCTATTACTTTAGTGGTGTTATTTGGGAAAGAATTGGTATTTTCCGGTCATGTCGAGTCTGTGCCAGTTTTCATACATGTCACCCTTAAAGGGGTTTTATCATTTCATTGAATGGTCTTCAGAATAAGGGGACAGTGAAAACAAGCAACTTTGCAATTGGATGTCATTAGCAAAGCTGTCTTTTTTCTCACAGTATTCCTTATCCCTTTTGTTTCTGTAAACAAACTTCTCCAGTGCTGGTCGGAAAGTCGGATCCCTCCTCCTTGCATTTCATTAGCGGTAATAATTTACATTCTGTTCAGCCCCCTCTGTATTCACGAGACTTGCATTCCTGCCTCTCACTCGAAATAGGGGCCGTGAACAATTTCACTCTATACAGTTACTGCCTCCTCATTGACACTCAGCTGTCTCATAATCAGAAAACAGGAAATTGTGCCCGGTGCCTTAATGGCCCTGCGTGTAAGGGACCCGAATTTTTTTCACTCTATACAGCTAAGTGCTCCTCAATGACACTGCAGCTGTCTCTATAATCAGAAAACAGCATTTATTGTCTACAGTGCCTTAATGCCCTGCATGTTGGTGCCTTATGTAAACATAGAGGGATCTTGCTGGATTCAACTGTACAACCGCCAGCTGGAGAGATCAGTGCTGAGTTCCCTGGAAGACTGTTTAGACTGAATGCAGGTATGTAAACAGCTCTTTCAAAAAAAAAAGACTGCATAGTGAGAGGACAGTGACATGTGGAGGGAAGGGACACACACTGGAGCCACATGAACATGAAGGGGGGATGATGTCACCCCTTTTTTTCAGCTAAGAAACGCCCAGCTGGGAGGGGAAGAAACGCCCCTGAATTTCGGAAAATGAGAGGATCAAGCTTCAAGAGAACAGCCGAACTGATGAAGCGATACATCCCCTTCAATGTTTATACCACATACCGTATATACTCGAGTATAAGCCGACCCGAGTATAAGCCGAGGCACGTACTTTTGCCACAAAAACCGGGAAAAACTTATTGACTCAGTATAAGCCTAGGGTGAAAAAACAACGCTAAATGGTTAATTTTAAAAATAAAAATGATAACCCAAAAAAATTAAAATAGGCAGATATAGGCAGTTTAATCCCCCATAGGCCATTATAGGCAGTTTAATGTCCCCCATAGGCAGCTTAATGTCCCCCATAGGCAGATATAGGCTGGTATAGGCAGTTTAATGTCCCCCATAGGCAGGTTATAGGCATGTATAGGCAGTTTAATGTCCCCCATAGGCAGGTTATAGGCAGGTATAGGTCATTATACGCAGGTATATGCAGCTATATGTCCCCATAGGCAGGCTATAGGCAGGTAATTGCCCCCTAGGCAGGTTATAGGCAGGTATAGGTCACCGTAGGCAGGTTATAGGTCGTTATAGGCAAGTATAGGTCCCCCTAGATAGGTTATAGGCAGGTATAGGTCCACCTGGGTAGGTTATAGGCAGGTATAGGTCCCCCTAGGTAGGTTATAGGCAGGTATAGGTCGTTATAGGCAGGTATAGGTCCCCCTAGGCAGGCTATAGGCAGGTATAAGTCCCCCTAAGTAGGTTATAGGCAGGTATAGGTTGTTATAGGCAGATATAGGTCCCCCTAGGTAGGTTATAGGCAGGTATAGGTCATTATAGGCAGGTATAGGTCCCCCTATGCAGGCTATAGGCAGGTATAAGTCCCCCTCGGGAGGTTATAGGCAGGTATAGGTCGTTATAGGCAGGTATAGGTCCCCCTAGGCAGGCTATAGGCAGGTATAAGTCCCCCTAGGTAGGTTATAGGCAGGTATAGGTAGGTTATAGCCAGGTATAGGTCCCCCTAGGCAGGTATAGCTAGGTTATAGTCAGGTATAGGTCCCCTAGGCAGGCTATAGGCAGGTATAGGCACATTTTTAAAACAAAAAACAACCACTTACCTCGCTCCCCGCTGCTCCGTCTCCCGCGCGCTCTCCTCCATCTTCTCGGCACAGGTGGGTGATGTCATTATGCCGCGCACGCAGAGTGATGACATGCACGCTGCCTGTGCCGGAAACTCCGGACAGCCACGAGTCTGCGGCCGCCCGGAGTCCACTGCCGAGCAGGGAGCGCTGGCTCTCTGCTCCGCAGTGGTATCTCCTCACCTGTGTGCGCTCCGGAGGAGTCGCATACCGGTGAAGAGATAGCCGACAGTGCCCGGGCCATGGCAGCGCCCGGAGGCTGTCGGCAGTACTCGGCCTTCAGTTATATGCGCTTCGTGCGGAGTCACAGATAGCTGAAGTGTCCCTGTCGGCGCACGGGCCATCGCAGCGCCTGAGTGCCGACAGTGACTCGAGTATAAGCCGAGGGGGGATTTTTCAGCACATTTTTTGTGCTGAAAAACTCGGCTTATACTCGAGTATATACGGTATATGGAATTCGTACATTCTTGAAAAAAATGACTATAGGAGCTAGAAAATTGTAGTTACATTTTTTTAAATATTACAAAAATCTATATTCCTATCTTTCAGTTGATTTCCCAAATTTTCTGAAATTTTCTTGATGATTTATACATTTATTGCATACTGTACAGAATATTGCAGTAATGTGTTGCTTTAAGGTAAAAATTTTGGAATTTGCCCCAAAATTTCTGTGCAAGAGCTGGAACGCTCTGCATTAGCATGTTCCAAAATATTTCTCAATTGGATCAGTCAATTAAAGATATCATTGATCACTTACTCGATTCATTTAACATACACTGAAATAAGGCATTTTTATATTGCTTAATTTTACCATTTAAATTATTTTTTCTTTAGGTCTCTAAACCTTTTTTATATTTTTCTTTGACAATTTTCTAAAAGTGTTTATTTTACAGTTTTTGTTTATTTAGTTGCTTGAAAATTTTAATACAAAATTGTGAAATTTTCTAAAAACTTCTGTGAATGCGCTAGAATCTGATGCATAAGCATATTCCGAAATCTCTTGAATCAGTTAATAAAGGTATCATTGGGTCATTGCTTACTAGTTCATTGAATATACACGGAAATTATAAATTTTTCCTTAATTTTTTTAAGTTTAGTTTTTAAATATTTTTTTCTTTACGTCTATTTTAATATTTTTCTTTGACCATTTTCCAATATTTTCCTGGTCATTGCTATATTTACTGCATACTGCACAGACTCTTGTAGTATTTTTGATTTTTAGGCTGTGCTGGAATCTGATGCATTAGCATATTCCAAAATCTCTTACAATTGGATATGTCAATAAAGGGAACATTGGGTCATCGCTTACTAGTTCATTGAATATACACGGAAATTATCAATTTTTCCTTAATTTTTTTTAAGTTTAGTTTTTAAATATTTTTTTCTTTATGTCTATTTTAATATTTTTCTTTGACCATTTTCCAATACTTTCTTATTGATCATTGCTATGTTTAATAAGGCACAGAATCTTTCAATACATTTGATTCTTAGGCAACTAAGGTGCTTAAAAATTGTGGAATTCAAAAAAATGATGTGGTTGTGCTAGAATCTGATGCATTCACATGTTCCAAAATCTCTTTCAATTGGATCTGTCAATAAAGGGATCATTGGGTCATCACTCAATAGCTTCATTAAACATACACTGAAATAATAAATTTTTCCTTCATTTTTTTAAGTTTTTTTATTTTCTTTATGTCTATTTTAATATTTTTCTTTGACCGTTTCCTAAAATGTTCTTGATGATCATTGCTATATTTATTGCATACTGCACAGAATCTTGCAATACATTTGATTTTTAGGCAACTTGTGTGCTTAAAATTTGTGGAATTTCCAAAAATTCTATGGATGTGCTGGAATCTGCCGCTTTAGCATATTTCCAAACCTTTCTCATTTGGATCTGTCGATAAAGGTGTCATTGGGTCATTACTTTCGAGATTCATTTAACATACACTGAAATTATAAATTTTTCCTTAATTTTATTTTTTTAATTTTCTTTATGTCTATTTTAATATTTTCCTTTGACCGTTTCCTGAAATTTTCTTGATGATCATTGCTATATTTATTGAATACTGCACAGAATCTTGCAATACATTTGATTTTTAGGCAACTTATGTGCTTAAAATTTGTGGAATTTCCAAAAATTCTATGGATGTGCTGGAATCTGCCACTTTAGCACTTTTCCAAACCTTTCTCAATTGGATCGGTCGATAAAGGTGTCATTGGGTCATCACTGGTGTCATTTGATTCATTTCACATACACTGAAATTATAAATTTTTCCTTAATTTTATTTTTTTTAAATTTTCTTTATGTCTATTTTAATATTTTCCTTTGACCATTTCCTGAAATTTTCTTGATGATCATTGCTATATTTATTGAATACTGCACAGAATTTTGCAAAATATTTAATTTTAGGCAACTTATGGGCCACATGTATGAAAACTGTCTAGGTCTAAAATTCACTATGTTGTCCATTGCATCCAATCAGAGCGCCCCTTTAATTTCTCCAGAGCACTATATGAAATCAAAGAGGCAATCTTAATGGTTGCAACAAAGTGAATTTTAGGCCTAGACAGTTTTCATACATGTGGCCCTATGTGCTTAAAATTTGTGGAATTTCCAAAATTCTGTGGATGCGCTGGAATCTGCCTCTCTAGCATATTCCCAGACCTATCTCAATTGGATCAGTCGATAACAGTGTCATTGGGTCATTTCATTGCGAGATCCATTTAACATACACTGAAAAATTTTTCCCAATTTTTTTTTAATTTTATTTTTCTTATTATTTTCTGCTTTACATCTCTATACCTTTTTAATATTTTTCATTTACAATTTTGTAAGTTGGTAGGTTTTGTTTTACAATTTCTTTTCATGCAATTTTTTCAACCTACTTTTTTACACTTCACTTTTGATTTATAAAATCGTTTGGTTCAATTGATTTTGTGGTATTTATTTAATTACTATGTGACATGGAAGGAGAGGAGGGGGGCTAGTAGAATAGAGTTTTTCTTTTTTTCTTATCCTCATCAGCCCTCAGGAAATTCATGAAAATTTTTCCCTTTCCTCTGTAACATTAACCATCACAGAGTCATGGACCATGGAGAACCATCAAGGGTTGGGGCAACTCCTTTTGGTGAGAAAGCTGCTCTTCATTAGTATTAACGAGTCGACCTTCTGACTACCAGAATTATGTTATTCTTTTTCATTATGTGGTTTACAGAAGCTAAATACAGCCAGGAAATGGCAACTTTCCTACGCCGAGCACAGAAGTATTCAGCACCTCAATTTTTGAGAGCAGTGTTAATAATCTGAGAGTTGCTTGTAAATGCAGATGATGAAAATGACCAATAAAATAACATGGTTGATGTTCTTTTCCGCATTTTTGGTGGCCATTAACTGTGATTAAGTTGGTGTTGGGTTATGAAGTGCTTTAGTTAGCACATGACTGAAGCAATATTGTTTTTCAGACATTCCTTGTAGTTGAGTAGATGTGAAAACACAATTTATAGTTGTGAGTGTTGCAAATTTTCAAAACGGTTAGTGAGATTTATTGAGGTTTTGATTTTTTTCTCGTTGCAATATTTGTAGTTTTATGTTTTTGTTTCAAATTTGTTTCAGATATTAAAAAAATGTTTTTAAATTCAAAACTTTCTGTCTGGCTAAATAATCAATGTATCTTAGCCTCAAAGACATTGTCTCTAAAGTTGGCCATTTATCCAAAGATCTGGCTTGACCTTGCTGTGTTTTGAACCCACCATCATTGATGGAGTTGACCACCAATCTTATGTTTAAGGGTACCTTCTGCTCTCACTTGACACTGAAGGCAACTAGATTTCATCATGCTCAATTTTGTGTTACTGTGGAGTCTAGGTAGAAGCTTAATTTCCTCTTGTCAATGAAATAATGGTTAAATAGGGACTAGTAGCTGTTAGCCTATTTCGGGTGTATGGCCAGTTTTAGCCCTCGGTCACAAATGTTTTTGATTATTTTACAGCTCCAAATAACCTCAGAATTGCATAGAGCTATAATATGGTGTCAGATTTATATGGGTCTATCCTGTATCTGAATATTTGCCATACTCCATAATATTCTGTTATACAATGCTTCTAAGGAAAATACCACTATTAACAAAGCAATATTTTGATTTACCTACGGACAGCTACATGGGAAAAAATTGTCCAATTTTGTAAACTTTTGGGACACCTATAGCAAAATAATGATGAAAGTCGCTTCCATGTTCTAAGTTTTCATACTTATCAGCCATGTTGGATGAATGAGTGGTGGTGTTTGGCCAGCTTATGAGGATATTACGAGAAACATAAGAATGAGCAGGTTATATTTTTGTTTTTCAGGGACAAGAGAGTCTGCGTTTGTGTATGCTCTGTCTGCCGCAACCATAAGCCATACGATTGCTAGGGCTTGTACCGTCGGGGACCTTCCTGGCTGTTCATGTGGTCCCATTCCTGGGGAGAAGTTGGACCAAGGTTCTCGTTGGGGAGGATGTGCGGATAACGTCAACTATGGTCTTATGATGGGCTCTAAGTTCTCTGATGCCCCAATGAAGATGAAGAAGGCAGGCTCTCAAGCCAATAAACTAATGCACCTCCACAACAGTGAAGTGGGTAGACAGGTTAGTAGATACTACAAAATGTATATACAGTGGTGTTGAAATGTTTTTGAACCTTTTAAAAATGTACATTTTTCTGTGTAAATTTGACATAAAATTACTAGTCCTAATAACAGATAAAGAGAACCAAATGAAACAAATTCAGTCAAAAATTTTAAACTTAGTGATATACTTGTTGAAGAAAATGATCCAATATCATAAGTGAATGGGAAAAGTTTGGGAACCTCTAGGATTGACAGATAATTTGAAGATGAAATTAGAGTCGGGTGTTTTCAATCATTGGGATGACAACAAGATGTGAATGGGCAACCTGTTTTATTTAAAGAACAGGGATCTATCAAAGTCCAATCTTCACCACACGTTTGTGGAACTATATCAGACTATGAAGTGACAATATTTCTGAGAAGCTCAAAAAAAGAGTTGTTGATGCTTATCAGGCTGGAAAAAGTTACAAAACTTTCTGTAAAGAGTTTGGATTCCAACAGACCACAGTCAGACAGACTGGGTATATATGAAGGAAATTCAAGATCATTATTATCCTCCCTGGAGTGGTTGACTAACCAAGACAATGCCAAGAGCAAGGCATATAATAATTTGCAAGGTCACAGAGGAATCCAAGGTAACCTCTAAGCAACCTAAGACCTTCTCGCATTAGCTAGTGTTAATGTTCATGAGTCCAACATCAGAAGAATATGGAGTAACAATGGTGTGCATATCACGATAACAAGAAAGCTCTCCATAAAGAACATTGCTGCCCATCTGCAGTTGGCTAAAGAACACCAAGACAAGCCAGTGGACTAATTGACCAATGTTTTGTGAATGGATGAGAAAAAAAAATGGAGCTTTCTGGTGTCAATGAAGAGCATTATGATTAGAGAATTGAAAGCACTGCATCCTAGCATAAAAACCTCATGCCATCTGTGACACACTGTAATGGTAGTATCATGGATCATATCATCTGTGTCACATGGTGGTGGGAGTACCATGGATCATACCATCTCTGACACATGGTGGTGGGATTACCATGGATCATACCATCTGTGACACATGGTGGTGGTAGCAACTGGGATCATACCATCTGGGACACATGGTGGTGGTAGTATCATGGATCATACCATCTGTCACACAAGGTTGTGGTAGTATCATGGATCATACCATCTGTGACACACAGTGGTGGTAGTATCATGGATCATACCACCTGTGACACACTGTGGAGGTAGTAACATGGATCATACCATTTGTGACACACAGTGGTCGTAGTAACATGGATCATGCCATTTGTGGCACTCTTTGGTAGTATCATAGATCATACCATCTGTGACATCTGGTGGTGGAAGTATCATGGATCATACCATCTGTGACACACGGTGGTGGTAGTATCATGAATCATACCACCTATGACACACAGTGGTGGTAGTATCATGGATCATACCATCGATGATACAATGCGGTGGTAGTATCATAGATAATAACATCAATGACACAGTGTGGTGGTAGTATCATAGATCATACCATCTGTGACACATGGTGGTGGTAGCAACTGGGATCATACCATCTGTGACACATGGTGGTGGTAGCAGCAGGGATCATACCATCTGTGACACACGGTGGTGGTAGTATCATGGATCATACCATCTGTAACACAAGGTTGTGGTAGTACCATGGATCATACCATCTGTGACACACAGTGGTGGTAGTTTCATGGATCATACCACCTGTGACACACTGTGGAGGTAGTAACATGGATCATACCATTTGTGACACACAGTGGTCGTAGTAACATGGATCATGCCATTTGTGACACACAGTGGTAGTATCATGGATCATACCATCTGTGACATCTGTGTGGATATCGGACATCATCTGGGACCCGTGGTGAAATCATGGATCATACCATCGTGACTCCTGGTGGTGAACAGGATCAACCATCTGTTACACACGGTGGTGGGAGAATCATGGATCATACCATCTGTGACACATGATGGTGGTAGTATCATGAATCACCATCTGTGACACACTGTGGTAGCAGTATCATGGATCATACCATCTGTGACATACGGTGGTGGTAGTAAAATGGATCATACTATCTCTGACACAAGGTGGTAGTAACATGGATCATACCATTTGTAACACACTGTGGTAGTAGTATCATGGATCATACCATCCGTGACACCTGGTAATGGTAGTAACATGGATCATACCATCTGTGACACACAGTGGTGGTAGCACCATAGATCATACCATCTGTGACACACACGGTGGTGGTAGAAACATGGACCATATCATCTGTGGCACACGGTGGTGGTAGTATCATGGATCATACTATCTCTGACACAAGGTGGTAGTAACATGGATCATACCATTTGTAACACACTGTGGTAGTAGTATCATGGATCATACTATATGTGACACACAGTGGTGGTAGTATCATAGATCATACCATCTGTGACACCTGGTAGTGGTAGTAACATGGATCATACCATTTGTGGACATACTATAGTGGTAGTATCATGGATCATACCATCTGTGACATGACACATGGTGGTGGTAGTATCATGCAGAAAGACAACGTCCTTAAGCACACAAGTCATTCTACTAAAGAATAATTAAAGGAGAATAAAGTTAAAGTTTCAGAAAGTCCTGATCTTAATCAGAAAGAAATGTTGTGAATGGTCCTGAAGTGAACCATTCATGGGAGGAAACCACCAACATAACAGAAAACATGCATATATATCTTTTTATATAGTATATGTAAATTTCTGGTTTCAACTATATATAGAAAATGTTGAAGGCTTCACAACCTTTCAAACATACCAGTCATGCACAAAATGAGGCCTACAAGGGCACAGCTTGTGCAAACACCACCCCAGAATGGGTCTACCCGTGGTAGTTTTGGGGTATTCCCTCTTGGTTCAGGGGTGTTGGCAGTAAGTTTTAGCGTCCACCTTTCGCCAGGATGTGCAGGTCTGCTGTATGTTCTATGTTGATCCTTGTAGAGAATTTCCTATAAGTTGTTGCGTTTTCCACATCTATCAATTTTACAAAATTTGACTGATCCCATGTTGTATGTTCCTGAGATAATTGGGAGATAACAAGTATGGCTGCTATAACTGTGTGTTTGTGTTGGGCTATGTCTTGGGTGGTGCAGGTGGCCTTTTTAATGTTTTTGTATCATGTTGTAGTTCCACCATTAGATCGGTCTTGTGTGTATTTGCCTTATTGCGTTAGTTGTGTAAATGTTGATAGACTTGTATCCTGCATACATGGTAGCCATGTCATTCACTACATTCTTTGAATTCAGGTCTTGAAGTCCTCTTTGGAGCTCAAATGTAAATGCCATGGAGTTTCGGGGTCCTGCTCTATCAAGACCTGTTGGAAAGGTTTGCTGGAGCTTCGAGAGATCGCCTTGGATCTAAAAACCAAGTATCTGTCAGCAACAAAGGTAGTTCATCGACCGATGGGAACACGGAAACAGCTGGTGCCAAAGGATCTAGATATTCGGCCGGTACGGGAAACGGAACTTATATATCTTCAAAGCTCTCCAGATTTTTGTCTAAAGAATGAAAAGTTAGGATCTCATGGAACACAAGACCGGTGAGTTTGGCTTGAAACACGAGTAATTTTCTAGCATTTTACTTCTGTACCGCTAACTAACGCTATGTTGGTAGATGTCATGTTCTGGCCAATTGATTAAGTGATCTACAAAACACTTTAATAGTATATATGGGGCAGTTGTAAGTTTGTTGTATGTTTTTTTTTACCCCCATGGCCATATAGGTTGGTCATTACTGCCCTATGAACACACATCAAGGGGTTTCTATCATGACGCCAGCCTCTTGGCCTGTGGATGTCGAATTGGAGCACCACCAGTAGAGACTCATCTCCATTGGCTTATAGAGGTTGTCCCACTACAGACAATGATGGCATATTGCAAGGACATTCCATCATTATCTGATACCTCTGGGACCCGCACCTTTCTCCGAAACGAGCCCTGAATCCACTCCATTCTAAACAGAAGGGTGGTCAGGACTCTCCAGTAGACATGAATGGAAGTTCCAAGTATAACCGAGTGACACCACTCTGCTGTAATCAGGACTCTCATTTAAGTCTATGAAAGAGTCCCGACCACCTCTCCATTCAGAATGGAAAGGTTTCTGAGTTAGTTTAAGGGACAAGTGCGGGTCCCAAAGGTGAAATCCAGACCTATCAGATAATGATGGCTTATCCTAGTGATATGCCATCATTGTCTGAAGTGAGACAACCCCTTTAAAGCAAAAGTTTTGGCAGACATCAAGCCTTCATAAATTAGACGGATGGTCATTGCTTGCCTTGTTATACGATCTTTCCATGGAATTGGCTGGTTGACCAGTGTTTTTTTCTTGGGACTCTCAAAGCATGAAGTGTCCATGCCACCATATAAAGTGTCCATGCCATGCCATAGGCATAGACATAGAAGTCTTCATTGTATAACCATGACATAAACTATGTGATGCTATAACATCTGTTATTAGAGTATTAAATAGGGCTCTATCATTGAATGTACTGTTACACCAATGCCACCCCTAAGTGCCACCCGTTGATTCAATACCAAGTTCTGAGCATTGATATTAGATCTTCTATGACAGAAAACATTGGAGCACATAGATATCACTAATACCATCAGCTTGTAGTCTTGCCACATCAATGGAGCAGCCAGAGATGCAGGGCCATTTTTTCCATTGGGCACACTAGGCAGTTGCCCGGGGGCCCCTCTAGTATATGGACCACAGGTGGTCTATGTACGTCCCAGTCATACAAGAAACATACTCATAATCCCTTGGTTGTCTTTGCTTATTTTAGTGTTTGTGTGTTTTTAGGATGTGCAAACAAAAACCATGGTGGAGAAGGGAGCCAAAGGCTCCCTGCCCTACCAATCAGTCTTGTAGCCTGCTAGACATAAGTGGTGTGGTAATATGGGTGTGCTTGGATATGGCTAGAGGCATGGCCTAGTGTGATGTCATGTATATGGACAGGGCCCACTGCAGTGCTCTGTCCTGGGGCCCATAATGCTGAGACAGGTCTGCAGAGATGGACAGGTCATGACTGACTATTGAATGAGGGAGCAGGAGAAGGCACAGTAGGTCAAGATTACAGAGTAGCAAATCCATTACTGGGTCACTTCATAGGCTAACATATTAAATGTAGGTGACAAGTGAGGTAACTGTATTATATAAATCATGGACCACATGTACAAACGGGGCCGCGCCAGTTTTCTGGCAAGATTTGCACCAAAAAAAGGTTGTTGCCCCTGTCCGACATATTTTTAAAAGATCTTTCGCCAAAAACTGGCGCACGTCCGACACCCTCGAAAGTTTTGTATGCGCCAATTCTTAAGGGGACATGTTGCACCCCGTTCATAAGATTAGATGCATGTATGAATGTGTTTCGACAGAATGTCTTACTAATCTATTCCAATTTGAAACTGGCTAGACAAATTTTGGTGCATATTTTGGCACATATTTTTGACACTTTCATACATACTGACGAATTCTACACTAACCTAACGAGACGTAACGCTATCTAGTCTGAGCCAACTTTCATACATGCGCCCCCAATTGTCACCCATGTTTTCACCTCCATACGTGTCCTCTCAATGAATTGAACAGCATAACACACTAACTTTTTACATTATTTAGTAAAAAATATCAGATTTCAAAATTCTAAACTAAAAGTCAAAAATACATCAATAAATAAACTCAAATTTGCAAGTCAGCACTTATGTCGCAAAAATCCCTTCTGAGGCCGGCTCGTAGGTTGTTTCAAGCTAGCGCTTGTGCAGTTCTCCCTGTCCATTTCTATGGGAATTCCAAACATAGCCGAGAAGTTGTGTGCTCTGGTATATTCTGTACTCCCATAGATATGAATAGGCAAACCTGTGCAAGTGCGAGCACATCCCCGTTCTCCTCTGAGGCTTGCCTGTAATGAGCTGAGCTGGCAAAACCCTTTTATGAGCTAATATTTCCCAGGTCAGATTTTAGTTTCTTTCTTTTTCACTTGCATAAAAAATCTACAAAAAATGCAAAGCTAAAAAAGTGATGAATAGCCCCCAATATTTTTTTTTGTACTTTTGCTTGCATAGAAAAAATGCTACAAAATACTCGTAGTAAATCTGAAAAACTAAAAAAAACATATTTTCCAAGTACATTTTTTTTTTATAGAAGCATGGGAAAAAACCCTTCAAAATACTCGGAAAAGCCTAGAATAAATTGTGAATATTTCCCATGTTAAAGTTTTTGTTATTGCATAGAAAAAAACCTATGAAACACTCTCAGTAAGGGCCACATGTATGAAAAGTGTCTAGGTCTAAAACTCACTCTGTTACCCATGGAAACCAATCAGAGCCCATAGCAACCAATCAGAGACCATAGCAACCAATCAGAGTCAAGCAACCATGAGCCATAGTACCAATCAGAGCTCAAGCAACCAATCAGAGCCCATAGTCAACCAATCATCAGAGCTCATAAGCCAAACCAATCAGAGCCAAGCAACCAATCAGAGCTCATAGCAACCAATCAGAGCCCATAGCAACCAATCAGAGCCCGTAGCAACAAATCAGAGCCCGTAGCAATCAATCAGATCGGCCGTGTCATTTTTCCAGAGCACTATATGAAATAAAAGGGGCGCTCTGATTTGTTGCTATGGGCTCTGGTTGCTATGGGCAACAAAGTGAGTTTTAGACCTAGATAATTTTCATGTGGCCCTAAATCTGAAAAGCTAAACAAAATTAATGAATATTTCCTAAAGCTTTTATTCTTGCATAGAAAAAAAACCTATGAAATACTCTCAGTAAATCTAAAAAGTTGAAAAAGACTATTTTGCAAATTAAATTATTTTTTTTTACTTGTATACAAAAGAAAGAATTTAGTTTTCTTAATTGTTTACCTCCATAGGAAAAAAACACTACAAAATACTCCCAGTAAATCTGAAAAACTAAAAAAATATATTTTCCAAGTACATTTTTTTTATAGAAACATGGAAAAAAAAACCTTCACAATACTCTCAGTAAATCTGAAAAGCTAAACAAAATTTATGAATTTTTCCCAAAGTTTTTTTTTCTATGAAACCCTATGAAATGCTCTCAGTAAATCTAAAAAGCTAAAAAAATTTATGACTATTTTGCAAATTAATTTTTTTTTATTTGTATAGAAAAAAATAGTTTTTTTTTGTTTAATTTTTACCTGCATATAAAAAAAACACACTACAAAATACTCCTAGTGAATCTGAAAAATTAAAAAAAGGAATATTTGCCAAATCAAATTATTATTATTTTTGTTTTTTTACTTGTATAGAAAAAAAACTTGTAAAATACTCCCAGTAAATCTGAAAAGCTAAAAAAAAGGATGAATATTTTCCAAATCAAATTATTATTATTTTTTTTACTTACCGTATATAGAAAAAAAATCTACAAAATACTCCCAGTAAATCTGCAAAGCTAAAAAACTAACAGGACAAGCTATACTGGCACAGATCCGGTTCCCTCAAATTTTTTTCTCTGTGATTCCTGCCAGACCCTCTCCCCCCTCACTTCAAAAATGAGTAAAAAAATCCATAATTTTGGTCAAAGCTGTTCTGGATTCATGTAAAGTATGTTTAATTGTGCGCAGTTGCGAAATATTGGATCTGACAGACGTAACAACTTATCCCTGGTTCTATGAAAATTGGTTTGTGTGTGACTCAATGTATAGACCAAATTTCTCCGCTGTCTGAAGCTTTTAAGTTGGGTCTAACATAATCCCTGCACATGATTTGTGTCTGCATATTATGATAATGAAAGGTTCTTACCAACTGCTGAAAGCTCGAGATTCATGGCACGAGATGACTCACGGCTGCATCAATGGGGTTTGTGCGAAATATAGAGGAAAAAGCTCTGGAGTTTTGGGAAAAAAGGGGCTTTTATTGTAAGTGAATCAGAATCATTGAGCTCATAGAATTTCTATTGTATGGAACATTTCACTGCGCAGAGGAATAGGATATGAGGCCTCGTCCCTGTGGGTTATAGAAGTCACAATGCATCCAGAATAAGATATTTATAAGCAACCTTGTCATAGCCAAAGTCATAATTGTTGACTGAGGATTTTTCAGCAACTACGGACAACAATAATCCCCCAAATAACAGTCCTCTTTGATTTGGGTCTAACATTTTATTTTACATTTATTTTTATATACATAAAGGGCGACATGTATGATTCTCGCCGGGTCGGAGCGCGCCGTTTCGCCCGATTTCTAGTGAAAGCTGCGCCTGATTTATGTCGGGGCCAGGGCGCGCTCATACGTGCGGTGTAAAGTCCGCTGCGCCTCGCCAGAGTGTGAGGCGTAGTGGGGGACTTAGGCGCAGTGCAGGGCTGCGCCTGAGATTCGCCGCCGGAGGTAGTGCGATCATACATGCGGTGTAAAGTCCGCCGCGCCTGGCCAGTGTGTTAGGCGCAGTGCGGGGACTGAGGCGCAGTGCGGCGCTGCGCCTAAGATTCGCCGTCCGAGGAGGCGCGCTCATACATGCGGGGAAAAGTTCCCGGTGCCTCGCCAGTGTGTGGGGCGCAGTGCGGGGACTGAGGCGCAGTGCGGCGCTGCGCCTATGATTCTGCGCCGGAGGTAGTGCGATCATACATGCGGTGTAAAGTGCGCCGAGCCTCGCCAGGGTGTGGGGTGCAGTGCGGGGATCGAGGCGCAGTGCGGGGCTGCGCCTAAGATTCGCCGCCGGAGGTAGCGCACTTATACATGCGGGGAAAAGTTCCCGGTGCCTCGCCAGTGTGTGGGGCGCAGTGCGGGGACATGGGCGCAGAAGGGACTACGCCGAAGATGTGTTCCGATTCGAGACAGGCTGGAAAACAGCGAGAAATCATTATGGATGTCCGTGCGGCAGGAGTATGAATAAAAAAAATCGCCTTTATAAAGGCGGAAAACATTCTCAGAAAACAGCTCAAACCTCAACAATAAAAAATACATTAAAAAAATCACTTTCCCAAAATCTAGAACGCCGCAATATCAAGAATTAGGATATTGGAAATTGCCGGGAAATACAGTAATTCAAATTCTGAAAGCTATTCTCATTGGTCGCAGAAACCAGCCAATCAGAATAGGAGCGACAGTGAACCATTATACCCTATGGAGAACTATTGACCAATCAGAATCAAAGGCGGGACAGTTCAAAATACAGTAAAAATGCAGAAAAGAGCTGATTGGCTGAGCTAGCGGGGTCTTGGCTAGCTCGGCCAATCAGAATAGGAGCGACAGAGACCCATTAAAACCTATGGAGAAGTATTGACCAATCAAATTCAAAGGCGGGACAGTTCAAAATACAGTAAAAATGCAGAAAAGAGCTGATTGGTTGAGCTAGCAGGGGCTTGGCTAACTCAGCCAATCAGAGCGCGAGCTACTTCTCCCATTGTAGTCTATGGAGAGATCGGCGCAAGCAATCTCGGCGCTCTGCGCCGTGCGGCATGGAGTATGATGATAAAAATTATTATTATTAGTTGTAAAATATTATCTGTAAAAGAGCTCAAACCTTCTATAAACATAAATCAATTAAATCCCAAACAACGCGTTTGTTGCCGAGACCGGCGCTACATAAGGAATTGCAATAGAGAGAATTGCCGGGAAATACAGTAATTCAAATTGCTTAAGCTCTTCTGATTGGTCGGCATAAACCAGCCAATCAGAATAGGAGCGACAGGGACACATTATAACCTATGGAGAGGTTTTGACCAATCAAAATCAAAGGCGGGACAGTTCAAAATAAAGTAAAAATACAGAAAAGAGCTGATTGGTTGAACTAGCTGGGGCTTGGCTATCCCGGCCAATCAGAGCGCGAGCTACTTCTCCCATTGTAGTCTATGGAGAGATCGGCACAATGCAATCTCGGCACTCAGCGCCGTTTGGCATGGAGTATGAATAAAAAAATCATTTTTATTTAGTGTAAAACATTATCAGATAAAGAGCTGAAACCTTCTTTAATCCTAAATCAATCAAATTCCTAACAACTGGTTGGTCGCCGAGACCGGCGCTACATAGGGATTTGCAATAGAGATATTTGCCGGGAAATACAGTAATTCAAATTGTTTAAGCTCTTCTGAATTGGTCGGCATAAACCAGCCAATCAGAATAGGAGCGACAATGTCCCATTATATCCTATGGAGGAGAATTGACTAATCAGAATAGGAATGACATGGACCCATTATATCCTATGGAGGAGAATTGACTAATCAGAATAGGAGCGACAGAGACCCATTATAACCTATGGAGAATTATTGACCAATCATATTCAAAGGCGGGACAGTTCAAAATACAGTAAAAAGGCAGAAAAGAGCTGATTGGTTGAGCTAGCGGGGGCTCGTCCAGCTTAGCCAATCAGAGCGCGAGCTACTTTCTCATAGAGTTCTATGGTGAAAAGAAATTCCGAGCGAGCTCTGTGATTGGCTAACTTAAAAGAGGCGCCGTTATTTGGACCAATGGGAGAGCGAGCGACGCTCCTATGGGTTTTCTAATGCAATCCGGAATACAACTGTACATGGCCGAAATCAAATGATAAGACTCCCGAAGTTGTCCCGATGCGCTGATCTCTCCATAGACTACAATGGGAGAAGTAGCTCGCGCTCTGATTGGCTGGAATAGCCAAGCCCCTGCCGCATTAACCAATCAGCTCTTTTCTGTATTTTTACTGTATTTTGAACTGTCCCGCCTTTGATTTTGATTGGTCCATACTTCTCCATAGGTTATAATGGGCCACTGTCGCTCCTATTCTGATTGGCTGGCTTATTATTATTATTATTATTTATTTTAAAGCGCCATTGATTCCAGGGCGCTGTACATTCGAGGCGGTTACATACATTACATAAGTCAAACAAGTACAGTGATAAGGGATAATGACAATTGGCACGACAGAGGGAGAGAGGACCCTACCCGCGAGGGCTTACAATCTACAAGGAGGGGGAAAGAGACAGAAGGTGAGGGGCAGACATGTCTGTGGAGGAAGTAGTGACAAGTTTAGTGAAGGTTATAGGCAAGCCTGAAGAAATGGGTTTTCAGGTTGCTTTTGAAGGTTGCTTATGCCGACCAATGACAAGAGCTTAAAAATTTGAATTACTGTATTTCCCGGCAATTCTCTATAACCCAATTCCCTATGTAGCGCCGGTCTCGGCGACAAATGCGTTGTTCGGGATTTTATTTATGTATGTTTATAGAAGGTTTCAGCTCTTTTTCTGAGAATATTTTACACTTAATAAAAATGATTTTTTTATTCATACTCCATGCCGCACGGCGCTGAGAGCCGAGATTTCAGAGCGCCCATCTCTCCATAGACTATAATGGGAGAAGTAGCTCGCGCTCTGATTGGCCAGTATAGCCAAGTCCCCGCTAGCTCAGCCAATCAGCTCTTTTCTGCATTTTTACTGTATTTTGAACTGTCCCGCCTTTGATTTTGATTGTTCAATAGTTCTCCATAGGTTTTAACGGTTCACTGTCGCTCCTATTCTGATTGGCCGGTTTATGCCGACCAATGAGAATAGCTTTCAGAATTTGAATTACTGTATTTCCCGGCCATTTCCAATATCCAAATTCCTGATATTGCGCCGTTCTAGATTTTTGGAAAGTGTTTTTTTATTTATTTTTTTTTTTTTTGAAGGTTTGAGCTCTTTTCTGAGAATGTTTTCCGCCTTTATAAAGGCGATTTTTTTGGGAATCATACTCCTGCTGCACGGAGCTGAGCGCCGAGATTTCTCTTGCGATCTTCTATGATTCCTCTCATGTTCCATTCTCGCTTCACCAAAATAAAACAGGTCTGACTGTCGGAGCTGCCGAGCGCTGCACTGCGCCTCACTTTGCCGACTCACGATCGTACATGCCTCGGAGTTTGAGCGCACCGCGTCCCGCCCCGGAACGCCCACACCGCGCCCACACCGCGCCCACACCGCGCCCACTGCCCGCCCCTTCATGTGGGGCGCAGCTGAAAGTGGCGAACGCTGCGCCTAACACCGCATCCCTGCGTCCGACAGCGGATTCGGGCCAGTGAGGCGCAGAATACGCCAAAAAACAGGCGGAAATCCCGATCATACATGTCGCCCAAAAAGTTGAGTCACTTTGTTAATAAAGTTAAATCCTGTATTATACCCCAGAGCTGCACTCACTATTCTGCTGGTGCAGTCACTGTACAAATTTCATTACTTTTTCCTGTACTGAACCTGGTTTTTCATCCTGTGTTATTTCCCCCCAGAGCTGCACCCACTATTTTGGGTGGTGCAGTCCTCTGTAAAACCCCCTTTTCTTATCCTGTACTGTCCCCGAGTTAAAATCCTGTATTATCCTCCAAACTTTCACTCACCCATTCTGCTGGTGCAGTCACTGTACCTTTCATTTCTTACCCGTTACTGTTCCTGAGGGAACAACCTGTATTATTTCTCCAGAGTGCAAATCACTTTTTGGGTTTCAGTCACTGTGTACATACATTACTTATCCTTGTACTGATCCCGAGTTAAAATCCTGTATTTCCTCCAAAAGCCTTTCACTCACTTTTCTGCTGGGGTTTTTTCACGGGGACATAAAATTTTCTTATCCTGTATGATCCCGATTTAAAATCCTGTATTATTTCTCCAGAGCTGGGACCACCCATTCTGCTGGGCAGTCCCCTTTTACATTTCTTTCTTTTCCTGTACATATCCTGAGTTTCATTTCCCGCAATTTTCCCCCCCACAGCTGCATCACTATTTTTGGGTGGTGCAGTCACTGTTTTACATACAATTTTTATTCCCCGTACTGATCCTGAGTTAATCCTGTATTATCCTTTCCCGGGGCTGCACTCCATTCCCGCTGGTGCAAATCACTTTTTACAAAACATTTCTTATCCATTACTGATTGAGTTTTCATTTCCGGTAATTTTTCCCTTTGGAAAAATGCAAATCCTATTCTGGGTGGTGGGAAACACGTACATACTTAAATTATCCTGTACTTTAAACATTAGTTACCCTCCTGTATTATCCCCAGAGCTGCACTCACTATTTGTGGTTTTCAGTCATGTACATACCTTATTACCCCGTACTGATCCTGAAATTAAAATCCTTTTTTATTTCCCCCGAGCTGCGCTCCCTATTATGTGGTGGGGCCCAAAAGGTTTTTTTCATACATTACTTATCCCGTTTCGATCCTGAGTTACACCTGTATTTATCCTCCAGAGGGTGCACTCACTATTTGCTTTGGGGCAGTCACTGTGGGACATTTCATTACTTATCCGTACTGACCTGTTTAATCCTGTATATTATCCTCCCGAGCTGGCGTCAAATATTCTGTGGGGCAGTCAAAGGTGGCCTACCAATTTCCCCTTTTTTTTGTACTGATCCTGAATTTCCAAACCCGTAATTTGGGACTCCAAAAGCTGCACTTTACTATTCTTGGTTTGCAGTCACTGTTGTACATACATTACTTTATCCTGTTCGGGGTCCTGAGTTTAAAATCCTTTTTTATACTTTCCCGAGCGCACTTTATATTCTGCTGGGGCAGTCAATGGTACCCTAAAATACTTTATCCGTAATGATCCTGGGTTAAAATTTCCCGAAATTTTTCCTCCCAAACTGCCTCCCCTAAATTTTGCTGGTGCAGTCACTGTGTAAAAATACATTATTATCCCCGTTTCCCGACCCTGAGTTACATCCCCGTATTTTTCCCCCAAAGCGGGACTCACTAATTTCTCTGGTGCAGTCACTGTTTCATTACATTTCTTAAACCCAAAATAGTCCTGGGTACCAAAGACGGGAAAAAGGGGGAAAAGTTGTAGGAGCCCCCTACGGGGGAAAAAAAACACTCTTAATCTATAAGAGTTAATATTAGAAGAATTTATTTCACATAACATTACGCGTTTGTGGAAAACAAACCACTTTTCCCCAGATTCATAGTATCAAATGCAGAAAAAAGAGTTTGCCCCTTTTTTTTTCACTTTTTGTTTTTGGAACCCAGGTACAATTGTAGCAATAGTAAAAAATTGTTTCATTCATAAAAAACTAAAACCCATATAAAAGAATTTTTTACATTCCCTTTTTAAAAAATAAGATTTATACAAAGTAACAAGAAACTAGTTTTTTTAAAAAATATTTTTAAAAATTATACATAAAAAGTATACAAAATTTCTAAAAAAAAGGGGGGGGGGGAAAAAACTAAAATACTAAAATTAAAATTTTTATATCCTATAAATATATTATATAAAATCTATTATTTTTAAATTTTTATTTTATATATATACTTAAAAATATATAATAAAAAAATTTATTTTAAAATAAAAAATGATGGATAAAAAATGAAGAAAAAAAACCAACTTTTAATTTTTTCTATGTATTTAAAAAACAAAACCCAGGGGTTTTTGTGGGTTTTTTAAATTTTGGTTTAAATTAATGTTTCCCCCAATTCATAAGACCATAGGGTTTAAAGGGGAAATTTAAACCCTAAAAAGGGCTTAAAGAAGTACAAGGGAAACGATTATTTTAAAACCCTAAAATTAAAGGAAAATAAACGCCCCTGTGTTTTGTCTTTTAAAATACATAGGATTTTTTATATAATTTTATACAAATTTTTTAAAAAATTTTTGGGATTTTTAAAATTTTCCCCCTCCCCTTTTTTAGAAATTTATTTAAAACTTTTTATTTTAAATATTTATTTTTTTAAATCTATTTCTTTTTACCCTTGTATAAATCTTAGTTTTTTAATTTGGGAAAGTTAGCAAAATTTGTTTTTTTATAGGTTTTTGCTTTTATAATGAAAACCCAAATTTTTTTACTTTGCTACAATTGTAGCCCCCGGGTTCCAATACGGATTGTATAAAAGGGTCCCCTTTTTTCTGCATTTTGATACTAAACATCTGAGGGGGAAATGGATTGGGATTCCCCGAAACGCGTAAAGCTATGTGTAATAAAATTTTTTATAATTTACACTCCCTTTTTAGAAATTAAGAGTGTTTCTTCCCCCGTAGCGCTCCTACAAAACTATTCCCCTCTTTCATCTATGGGATCCAGGGTATTTTCTAATTTTTTACGAACTTTTTGGGGGCCCTCCTCGTGGCGGGTTTATTGGCGGGGTTGGGACGGGAGCTGCTTATTTTTTATCTTGGCCCGTAATAAAATACAATACGGAGATCTGGCGGTACCCGTAAATGTACAGCCTTACCCCGGTAGCACCCGGGCCCTTTTAGTGTTTACAGGGGATCCCTTTTAAAGGACTCCAGCTGCGCTTCTTCTTTTTGTAGCAATTTTTCCTCCAAGTCGGGGGTCCGTAAATCGGGAGGGGGACCCCTTTTTACATTACTTATCCTTTTAATGATCCCGGGGTTAAAATTTCTGTAATTTTTCCTCCCGAGCTTGCCAAATCACTATTTCTGTTTGGGCAGGCCTGTTTCAACATTACTTTTCCTGTATGATCCTAAAATTACATCCTGTATTAAAATTTTCCCCGAGCTGCACTCACTATTTTTTGCTGGTGCGTCTCCCGTGTAAAACATTACTTATCCTGTATGGGTCCTGAATTTTCATCCCGTATAAAAACTCCAGAAAACTGCAAATTTCCTATTCTGCTTTGGGGGCAGTCCCTGTTGGTTTCATACATTACTTTTTTTACTGATCCCGAGTTTCCCTGTATTATCCCCCAGAGCCCGCATTCACCATTCTGCTGGTCAATCACTGGGGAAAATACATTTTCTTATCCTTTCCGGGGGGGTAAACGACCCAAATCCCTTTTTTAAATCCTCCAGGGGCCCGCACTCACTATTTTGTGGTTTCAGTCACTGTGTACAAAATTAATTAATTCCGGGACTGATCCTGGTTAAAACCAAACCTGTTAAATTTTCCTCCAGAGCTTTCACTCACTATTTTGGGGTGGGCAAATCACTGTACATACATTAAATTATCCTGTACTGATCCTGAGTTACATCCCCGTATTGTTTCTCCAGAGCTTTCACTCAATATTTTGTTTGGGGCAGTCACGTGGTTTCATACATTTTCTTATCCTTTTACTGGGTCCTGATTACAAACCTGTTATTTTACTCCCGAGCTGCGGGTCAAATATTCTGCTGGTCGGCACTATTGTACATTCCCTTACTTTTCCTGTCCCGATCCTGGGGTTTTCTCTGTATTGTACTCCAAGCTGCGCCCCACTTTTTTCTGCTGGGGGCAGTCACCGGGGTACATACATTATTATCCGGGACTGATAAAGGGCTTACATGCTGTTTAAATCCTCCAGAGCTGCAATTTACAATTCCGCTGTTGCAGTCACTTTTTCATAATTAAATTTTTCCCGTATGGGTTCCCAGTTTCATCCTGTATTGTCCCCCAGAAACTGACTCACTAAATTTTGCTGGGCAGTCACTGTGTACATACAATTTCCCTTTTTCCCGTACGAGCGAGTTACTTCCTGTATTATCCTCCAGAGCTGAAATCACTATTCCTGCTGGGCAAATCCTGGGGTACATACAAATTTTTTATCCTGTAAGATCCTGACTAAAAATCCCCGTATTATCCTCCGAGCTGCACTTTAATAAATTTGCTGGTTTGGGAGTCACTGTTTACAAATTACTTATCCGGTACTGATCCTGAACTAAATCCTGATTATCCTCCAGAAACTTACTACTATTTGCTGGTGCAGTCACCTTTATACATAATTACTTTTCCTGTACTGGGTCCTGATTACATCCTTTTATCCTGCGGTCACCATTTGCTGGTTGGGAGTCACTGTACCAAAACCTTTTCTTTTCCTGTAAATTTAACCTGGGGTTACTTTCCCCTATTATCCCCAAAAGCTGCACCAAAATTCTGCTGGGGTCAGTCACTGTGTACATACATTAATTATCCTGTAAATGCCCTGAGTTGCATCCCCGTATTGTACTCCAGAGTGCCCTTTACAATTCTTTCCCGGGGCAGTCACTGTGTACTTTCATTCCCTTTCCCGGGACTGATCCGATTTAAAAATCCTGTATTATACTCCCGACTGCCCTTAAAAATTATCTGGTGCAGTCAAATGTGTACATACTTTACTTTTCCTGATTTATAACGACTTCCCTCCTGTTTATCCTCCAGACAGCTAAATCACTTTTTTGCGGTTCAGTTTACTGTGTAATTTCATTACTTTTCCCGTACTGACCTGGGGTTACCCTGTATTATCCTCCAGGCCGCCTCACTATTCTGTGGTGCAAGTCACTGGGAATTAAAATTTTCTTATCCTGTTTTCTGATCCTGAGTTACTCCCTTTTAATTTTAAATCCAAGAAACGCCCCACTATTTTTTGTGGTTTCAGGTCACTGTGTAAAATACATTACTTATCCTGTACTGGAAACCTGAGTTACATCCCCGTATTATACTCCAGAGCTGCGGCTTTACTATTTTGCTGGGCAGTCACTGTGTACATACATTACTTATCCTGTACGACCGAGTTTTAAACCGTATTGGGGAAATCCGAGGCTTTCGCTCACTATTCTGCTGGTGCGTCACTGTACTACATTACTTTCCTGTACTGATCCCGGTTACAAACCTTTTGTTATCCTCCAGAGCTGGGGCTCACTATTCCCGCTGGTTTTGGGTCACTTTTGACAAAAAATTACTTATTCCTGTACTGGGGCCGGGGTTACAAACCGGGATTATCCTCCGAGCTGCACTCCTATTCTGCCCGGGTTTCAGGTCCTTTTACAAAATTATAAACCTGTAAATGATCCCGAGGGAAAATTTTCCCGGGAAAAAAAAATCCAAAAGCTGCACTCCTTTTTTGTGGTGGAGTCACTGGTACATAAAATTACTTAAACCTTTTTTACTGACCATGTTAATCCTGTATTATCCTCCAAAACTGCGCTTTACTATTTGCTGGGGCAGTCAATGGAAAATACATTACTTATTTCCCGTACTGATTCCCGATTACATCCCCGTTTATCCTCCAGAGCTGCCAAATCAAATATTTTTTGGTGCAGTCACTGTTTTACATACATTTTATTCCCCGCCCCCCCCCCCCCCCCCCCCCCCCTTTCTGATGCCCGAGACTTAGAAATTTTATTTATTTTTGGAAGGCCTTTTGAAAGAAATTAAAGAAAAAGCTAGGGAAAATTTTTTCACCAAAAAGGGCCAGAATGTTTCCCTTTACCCGGGGCCCCTTTTTGGGCCCAAGAATTTTAAAGCCTTTAAATTTTTAAAACCCAAAAAAGATAAAAACTTCATGAAAATGTTTTTCCCAAACCCTTTTATAGACTCAAGAACAGCTGAACCTTTACCAAAAACCGGTTGGGTTCCCCAAAAATCCCCCCAAACCCACGGCCTGTCCGTACATAATTGTTTTTTTTTTCCCCTTTTTTTTGGGGGAAAACCCCAAAAATTTGAGCCCCGGGGAGCACAACGTTTTAAGGTGAATGTTTTTGACAATGTTATTCCTTCAAATCTTGGCCTCTCTGGTATTGTTTCTGGTTACACCCAAAAACCCCGGAAAATTTTAAGAGAAATTTTATTCCTGTCCCCCGATTTTTTTCTTGTACTTTAAAATTTTATCTTGAGTCAAAAACCCCAAGGGGTAAAAAAAAAACTTAAAAAAAAGCCCCAAAAATTTTTGACAGTCAAAAGCTGGAAAATGTTTACAGACGGGGAACGTTTTTTTTCCTTTTGTGTTTCGGTCGGGTTTTTAAGAACAAAACCCTATAAGTTCCCCCAATTTAGGTCTTAAACCCGTCCTGGAAAACCCTTTTTCAGCCTTTTCCTTTCTCGGGGTTTTGTGTTCGCAAAATTTTTTTTTAAAAAACAAAAAGGTTTTTTCCTGATTTTGGGGTTTATCCGCACAAGTTTCTATAGGGTCGTCTACGCTCCGTGAGGGAAAATATTTCCATTATAAGTATAAGGGTAATAGGATCCAGGTTTTCGGGGTGGACATCTGGCCCTTTCTTTTTTTTTTATTGAAAAAGGTCATTACCCAAAAAAACCAAAATTTTTCCCCAAATATAATTTTTTTTGCCCTAAAAAAAAATTTCCAAAAAAGATTTTCTTTTCCTTCCCTGGTAAAAAAAGGGAAAACCCTCTTTTGGAAGAAAGGAAATAACATCTTGTTTAAATCCGCTTTTTATTATAAACATTTTTATTACTAATGTTTGTCGATGACTATATACTTTATATGAATCCAGAAATATTACAGTTCTCAAAAAATGAAACCCCTAGAGAGGGACACAAAAAGGGGTGAGCACCTTGTTCAGTCTTCAACTGTAAATCATCTTTAAAGTAAAAGGCGAAGGGCAGGGGTTTTGGGGGGGAGTCCTCTCATTTTCTTTGGTGATTGGGGAACTTTATAACAGCTTTGTTATACTGCTAAGAGCTAGTGAAAGGGGTTGTCTCACTACAAGGATTGCTTTTCATGTTAAAGAGCTTGCAAAAACAAGTCACTTTGCAATACGTGTCCATTAATAGTGTCCTACCTATTCCTAGATATCCCCTCTTGTATGGGTTGCATCAGCTCCTCAGGTCGCTATAGCTACAGACCTGTTCAATCTCTCCTGATAGGCTGTCAGTGCTGGTCGCTGTAGATACAGACCTGGCGTCCTCAGCAGCTTGTCACTGCAGGCCAATAGCAGCCAGTAAAATCAGTAAACACAAATTCAAAAATGAAACTGAAAACAGGACTGAGGTAACATTAACTGATATAGTGAGACAACCCCTTTAAGGTAGGATAGTAACGCTAAACACAAAATACATATAAAAGATTCTGTATTCAGTTCCAGATGTCCATCACCTACTGCAGACTTTTATGTTCTACGACTTGTCTCTGGGCCCTCAGAATGATTTCCTCTGGTGGCCCTCAGAATGATTTCCCCTGGTGGCCCTCAGAATGATTTCCTCTGGTGGCCCTCAGAATGATTTCCTCTGGTGGCCTTCAGAATGTTTTCCTCCAGTGGGCCATCAGAATGATTTCCTCTGATGGCCCTCAGAATGATTTCCCCTGGTGGCCCTCAGAATGATTTCCTCTGGTGGCCCACAGAATGATTTCCTCTGGTGGCCCACAGAATGATTTCCTCTGGTGGCCCTCAGAATGATTTCCTCTGGTGGCCCTCTGAATAATTTCCTCTGGTGGGCCATCAGAATATTTTTCCTCCGGTGGGCCATCAGAATAATTTCCTCTGGTGGGCCATCAGAATAATTTCCTCTGGTGGGCCATCAGAATAATTTCCTCCGGTGGGCCATCAGAATAATTTCCTCCGGTGGGCCATCAGAATAATTTCTCTTGGTAGGTCCTTGGAAAAATTTCCTCTAGAGGACTCAAGAAACTTCAGTCCGGCACGATAGGTTGCTACCCCTAGTGCAGTTTACCAATATCTGGTATTTAGGGGCAGGCAAAAGCATAGTCGGTCAAATGAAGGTCAGGGCAGGATGCCGGAAAGTTGAGTAGTTATGAGGATAGTCGGGATGAAAACTAGAAGATACAATTGAAATTATTAGAAAGAAACCAATAAACAACATCTAAGATCAGGTAATCAGCCAGTGGTAAGTCTCTTTAAAAAGGGGTTGGGGTGCTCGCTGGCAGATGGGAACACTTAGCTGGCTTAGATCGCCCAACAGGGCCTCCTGAAAGTAAGTAGGCACATGGAGCGGTGAACATGCTGTTGGATACTTCAACATCCGTGGACAAGAGTCACCTACCAGCTCGTGGCACCATCGATTGCAGCTACCAAAAAGCAGACACACACCCTGCTGTACTGTCCATACATGAAATACAGGGAGTGTATGTCTTCAATATGGCTGCCTCCAGGGAAATTGTTGAGAAATAGCAAATAAAAAAAGTCTTAACACTAAATTAGATACATGAGATGTTCCCTTTTCTTGGTTAGGGTTACCGGTGTGTTGCTGGTCACCTGTTGTCCACATATAGATTCAGAAGGTGGCAAGTCCTTGGTGCTCCATGTCACCTGAAGAAACTGATTTCTGATTTTCAGATAGTTTGCCTATAAGCTGGGGCAGAATTTGTACAGTGCTTTTCCCTTATAAGTCGCCAAGTGTCGAATATAAGACGTGATAATACCAGGTTCACTGTCTGGCAAGTTAGATTAAGGTTGACACTAGTGTTGCACAAATTTGTCCCTGTTTGGTTCGACACTGGTTCGACTAAACTTGTCCCAAACCTGAATTTTTTTACTTTGTCCCTGGTCTTAACCTTAACTGTAACCATAAACCTATCCCTACGTTGGGGTATTTAGGACTTTTGGGGGGTAACTTGCCTATCAGCAGCACTTCTGTGTCCAAGGGCGCTATTGCTCTGACCTCCCTTCCAGTCCAACTCCACTTTTGGATCTTTGTCACATTAAAATAGCCCAAAATTGACACGTAGAGGTCAGTTAAACCTAAAAATCCTAAGGGGCCGTTCACACGGCACAGTGCAAATACCGGTCGGAAATCTCGACCGGTATTTGCACTGTTTTGCGGCCGTGCACACGGCCGCCGGGGAACGGCTTTTCTGACCCGGTTTGGGGAGAAAAGCCCGTCCCCCTTCGCATAGAGATGTTCATATTCCGCCCGAAAAGCGAGCGGAAAGAATAAACATGTTCAATGTTTTTTGGACCGCCGGTGGTCTAAGAAACCATCCGGCGGACAATCCGTACAGTGGGAACCTCTGCACGGATTTTTCATAGAGGTCCATTTAAAAGTCCATTTCAAAACCGAAAACGGTCTGTAAAACTGGGTGAAAACCCGTGCAGTGGGGACAAGCCCTAAGGGTTAGAGTTAGTTATGGCTAGAGGCGATTGGTGACTTGCACCAAAATTTGATTGGTGACTATCGGAATCAAAGAGTGCAGACTCAGGTCAAACTTGACCCGAGTGCAAAGCGTAACACTAGTTGACACCAGGGTAACATATAGCGTAGAGGGATCTGCATAAGTTCAATGCTGTTGCTGTTCTATTCCTTCACATCCCACCCCCCTATAATTATGGTCAGAGGGAAGAGAAGGAGGTGGCTGAGCAGGTTCTCACAGTCAACAGACAGATCAAACCTGAGTTCGGCACCTCCTCCCATTGGGGTCCACAGTAGCAGCCTCTGTCGTTTTCTGGCTCTATATTTGAACCTGCTCCTCCAGTTTGCATCATGTTTTCCAGTGTTGATGATATATTGAATAGATAAGGCAACAAGGTTTGGTCAATGTCCAATAGTCATATGCCCAAATCAATGGCGACAATGGAAGCTGATGTTTCCGTCCTCCTGGACCTTGGTCAAATGAGTCGTATAAACATGAGCAAAGAGAAAGTGGACAGGCAGCTAAAGCTCGACCTCGATAACTAGTGTGGCATGTGGGCACCACACAAAGCAGAAATGCCCAGAGGGTTTTACATGGTGCCAAGGGCTCTACATCTTCAGTATAGGCTCAGTGGTCAAAAACCCACCAACTAGACATGGCATTAATATACACTCCTCAACATTGAAATTGCAGCACCAAGAAGGACGAGCCGTGACGTTCTGCAAATCGAGGAAGTAGCAGGAGTCACTAACATCTTCAAATGGTCAAATGCTCCAGCCCCTCACCCCAATCTGCAGCATGTGGGGGTATAATACCCAGACTGAATGTAAAGTGTTTTAGCCATCCAAAACCTCAAAAATCGGCTCCGATGGTGCGACATGACTGTGTGATGCCTCCTGCTTGGCCTCAGTTATCACAACTTGTTGCAAACTAAGGAGGCTCAGAATCCTTGAGGGGAGCGACCCTTTCCATGCACCAACGTCTTTCTTTCCCAGATGTACCCAAATCTACCACTATTTGAAATTATGGACTCCTGTTAAAGAATACCTGTGTATTCTGTGCTTGAGAGCATGAATCTGCAGATCTCTGCGCACCTAGGTTGAGGTGTCAGTACTGTTCAACGTTGCATTGTCTAGTGGTTGGAACAATGATGAACTGGAGTGTCAAGAGGCGCGGAGCAGAACCAATGCATGGACAGATCAACTGATGGGAAGAATGGCGCATAGTGATCCATCCTGTACTGCAAGGAGACTGGACGCCACATCCCTCGCCTGGGGCGGCAAACAGTGTCCACACAAACCATCAGAAGGCGTCTGCAGGACATTGGGCTACGAGCGTCCAGATACAGGTGTCCACTGACCTCACCCCACCGCTCTCATAGGCCATCATGGTGCTCAGCAATGGAGGCTGGAATGGCGGTCTATCCTCTACAGCGATGAGCCCCGCATTTGTCTAAGATGCAATGATAGTCGGAGATTGGTGTGGAGACGACATGGGCAATGGCATGAAGAGAATGGGAACGTCACATGGATCCTACTCCCAGAATTATGGTGTGGAGGGGTATAATGTACGGTAGTCGGACTCCTGTAGTCTTCATGTCAGATCATCGCCAGCTCAATGTTACATTGATTTGGTTGTGAAACCAGGGTGCGGACATTTCTTCAAAGTGTAAGGAACCATTTTCTAACAGGACAAAGACAGACTCCATGAACCACATGTATGAAAATTGTTTAGGTCTAAAACTCACTTTTTTTTCGCATAGTAACCTATGGGCAAAAAGTGGTTTTGAATAAACAGTTTTTACATGTGGCCCATGTTTCTGTACTACTTGAGCCCCCTGTTTGGCCCCAAACCTTTTCTACCATGGGCCCGCCCCGCGGGGTTTCCGGACCCCTTTTCTCCCATCCAGAACATCTGGGACGTCATTGGTCGGTGAGGAGGCTCCAACAGCCGATCCTCATAATTCAACCAAGTGCATCCAGTGCAGCAGAACTTTCCTCACACCAGTAATAACCTCACTTACAGCAGATGAGGCGGGGAAGCGTGGAGATTCCTGTGCCGGCCGCTCATACTCTATACTGAAAAAATCCACGTTTTGAATATTTTGTTTCCTTTATATTTAATTTGCATATCATTAGCATATCTCCATCCTGTGATTTCCATAATTCCAAGACTCTCCCTTCTTTCTGTTGCAATTTCAATGTTGAAAAGTGTGTTTTTTAGCAAACATTATGCCAAATTTGAAGCACTGGCCATGATAACTGTAACAGACTTGAGTATTTTGCCATTCATAGAGCAAAACGCATTCATGGAGGCAAAACGCATTGTTATGACACCCAACATGGGGGGGCGACCCTTTCCATGAACCACCGTCTTACCTCCCCAGATTTATCCAAATCTGCCACTTTTTGAAATCGTGGACTCCTGTTAAAGAATACCTGGGCATGCTGTGTTTGGGGACATTAATCTCTAGCCAAAAGGGACTTGTGAGTAGAATTACATATGTTGATGGGTTTCCTGACTTTTGAAGGTCTCCATAAACATGTGATGGAAGGAACCCCAGAGGATCTATCCCTCCGCAGCCGCTGCCCGGGCATGTGGCATAAGGCCGCTTCCATCCTTAGTACTGTAAGTTCATTTTCTGGTGGTCCCAGGGACTGGAGAAGTCTATTGAGTGGCTTAGATAGCTCCCTCTTATTCCAATGCTGGATCCAGTTCTTGAGCCTTTGCTCAGGAAACTCGCTCATTTTACTAGTGGAACACTGTATATCATCAGCCGTCATAGAGGGTTCTGTAAAAAGGGCAGCGGATTAGTGCGTAAAGTCATCAGCATTAATTTCTGCAATTACACATATTTTTACAGCACGGGTTAGTGCTGCCAGATGGCACCCCATTCAGTTTATGATTGGAAGAGCTGGCCGAACATGAATGCATTTGGGCTGAAAGTCATTCTGAAGTCTAAGTGCAATAATACGCTCCTATAAATCATTGAGACTTCAAAAATAAACAGGCAAAAAATTATAACAATTGTATCCTAATTTACCCTTTTGCCATGAGTTATTAAAGGTACATTTTTAGCTCCAAAGACTAAAAGCTGTATTTTATTAATAGAGCTTTCTAGGTCATGCTGGCCCTTTGTGGAAGCAGAATGACTCATAGTCCAGGTTATATTATAATGCTGCCCTTATGTACAAGAATATAACTACTATAATACTGCTCATATGTACAGGAATTATAACTATATAATTACTGCCTCCGTATGTACTAGAAATTATAAACGACTATTAATATGCCTCCTATCGTTGCCGACAAGAATATAATACTACATTAATTACTGCTCCTATTGTACAGAATATAACTACTATAATACTGCCCCTATGTACAAGAATATAAACTACTATAATACTGCCTCTATGTACAAGGAATATAACTACTTTAATACTGTCCCCTTTGTACAAGTATTTTAATACTATAATACTGCCCTCCTATGTACACGAAGATAACTGCTATAATACTGCTCCTATATACAGGGATATAAACTACTATTTACTGCCCCCTATGTACAAGAATATATACTACTATTAATACTGCCCCTATGTAACAAGACTTTAACTACTGCACACCTATGTTCAGGAATATAAAACTACTTTCATACTGCCCCCTATATTAAAGAATATAACTTCTATAATACTGCTCCTAATGTACAGAATAATATCTTACTATAATACTGCCCCTATGAACTAGAATATAATACTTATAATACTGCCCCTATGTTCAGGTATATAAACTACTATAATACTGCCCCTGTGTACAAGAATGATAATACTATAATATGCTCATATTGCACAAGAATATAAACTTTATTAATATGCTCTATGTACAAGATTAACTACTATAAATATGCCCCCTATGTACAAGAAATATAATACTTTAATTACTGCCCCCTATGTTCAGGATATAACTACTATAATACTGCCCCTATGTACAAGAATTTATAACTACTATAATAATGCCTCCTATGTACAGAGAAATATAAACTACTATAAGACTGCCTCTATGTACAAGTATATAACTACTAAAATACTGCCCCTATGTTAAGAATATAATACCATATACTGCTCCTATGTACAAGTATATAACTACTATAATACTGCCCCCTATGTACAAGGAATATAACTTACTATAAATACTGCCCCTATGTTCAGAATATAACTAGTATTAATACTGCTCCTATGTACTAGAATATAACTATATAATACTGCCCCTAGTACAAGAATATAACTACTTAATACTTGCCTCCTATGTACAAGAATATAACTACCATTAATATGCCCCTATGTAACAAGAATATAACTACTATAATACTGCCCTATGTACAAGAATATAACTTGACTATTATACTGCCCCTAGGTAAAAGAATATAACTACTACTAATTACTGCTCCTATGTACAGAATATAAACTATACTAGAATACTGCCCCCTAATGTACAAGAATAAAACTACTAAATACTGCTCCTATGTACAAGAATATAACTACTATAATACTGCCCCCCATGTACAAGAATATAAACTCTATAATACTGCCCCCTATGTTCAGGAATATAATTACTATAATACTGCCTGCCCTGTAGAGAAAATACTTTTTTTTTATAAGTAAATGAACCCTTGTATAGTGAGGAGGTGATTTGGGGGTAAGGAGGTCTTCGTCAGGCTCTTAGCAGTGGTTTCAGTGTTTTTGCTGCAGGAGGGTAACACAGTCATGGGATCTGTGCAGTGTTGGGTTGACCCGGTGACTCCACTTCCCATACGGTCTCACATAACCCCCTGGTATTGGCGCTGCAGTTAGCCGCTTTATCATTGATCTGGGCGTCCACACCCTGATATCTGGGCTTTAAAATTTCCTCAGTCTGACACGTTGGAGCCGTGTAATATCCATGAACTGTAAATCTCTTGTAGTTTTTGCTCTGCGTTCCATCGTCCGTAGGCTTTGA
The DNA here is from genome assembly GCA_025379985.1 of Phyllomedusa bahiana. Lineage (NCBI taxonomy): Eukaryota > Metazoa > Chordata > Amphibia > Anura > Hylidae > Phyllomedusa > Phyllomedusa bahiana. The sequence goes on from JAODAL010016461.1 coordinate 53,955, forward strand.
TTTGACAGGGATATATTTTTATGACCCCCGTTACATTACACAGGAGACGTGTGAGCGATGCTGCACTATGATTAACATTACCATAAAACATACGCCTTGTGCTTGTCCAGCTCTTTGCAAATTTCAGTCTTTGTAAAAATATTAAAAAAAAAATTCAAGCTAAAGTAAAAGCTGTTGAGAATTTCATGAATTTGTCCATTCTGCTTTTTAAAAAAGTTACTGCTGGTGAAGAGAAAAACCTTTACTCATCTGCAAACCATCCCTTTCCCCTCTACCCCCAGTGCTCCCCGCTGTCTGTCGAGTTCATTAGTCTGGGGAACTCGTCGGGTTAAAACCGTGGTTGATCAAAATTGCAAAAAAAAATTGAATTGGGAACCCCAAATTTTTCATTTTTTTTACTAAAACCTCATCTCCACTGGTTTCCCCTTAGCTTCTCTTTTCCTAACTGGTCTGAATTATTCAGCTAACCACTCTCTCCACCTCCAGTCCCTGTGTCCTGTGGTCTTCATCGCCTCCAGGTCCGGTGTTCTCATTGCGGCTCAATTCCGGTCCAACTAATTGGGGGGGATGGGACCAGAAGTGATGTTGGGCTTGTCATCGGATGGAAAGGACCAAAACTTTATCAATGGCTCATCCGAAGTGTTCCTCAAATTTGTCTCCGTTCGGTTCAACGGTGGTTTTACCGAAATTGTGAAAAAATTCTAATTTGGGACATCTTGAATCTTAATTTTTTTTTTACTCCAACCTCTCTCACTGGATCTTACCTTCCGTAATCTTTTTCTAACTGGTTGAAATTTTTAGCTAACCACTTCACCATCCAGTCCCCCGGGCTGTGGGGCCTCATTGCCTCCAGGTACGGTCGCTTCTCATGTTTGACATCAATTCCAGTCCAGCTCACATTGGGTGGGTATTGGACCAGAAGTGATGTTGGATTTGTCATTGGATGGAAAGTAACCCCAAAATTTTTCAAAGGTCTTCTGTTTATCAAATTTTTTTTTTTTTTATTACAAAAATTTTTTGGTGAATTTTAAAGTTTGTCCCGGTTCTTAAAACAATTTATCAAGTGTAATTCAGATGACACTATTGGAAGTTTCGGTCATGGACCTTTATCAACATCAAGTGTAATTCAGTTGACACTATTGGACGTTTCGGTTGGATTTTTCAGCTCCAGTGTAATGCGTTTACCTGTTTGGGCGTTTTGGTCATGCACCTTTATCAAGTGTAGTGCAGATGACACCACTGGATGTTCCGGTAACGGATCATTAACAGTATCAACTGTAATGCAGATGACCCCATTAGATGTTTCGGTTATAGAACTTTATCAACATCAACTGTAATCAAGATGACCCCATTAGATGTTTCGGCTATAGAACTTTATCAACATTAACTGTAATGCAGATAGCCCCCTTGAGTTTTCGGTTTAGCCTTTTTCACATAAAATGTAAGCAGATGACACCACTGGATGTTTCGGTCAAGAATCATTATCCGTAAAAAGTGTAATGCAGATTACACTATTGGGCGTTTCGGTCAAGGAACTTTATCAATGTCAAGTGTAATGAAGATGACACTGTTGGGGTTTTTTGGGCCCTGCAATTTTTTCAACATAAGTGTAGTGCAGTGAACCCATTAGGTTTTTGGGTTTAGACCCTTTTTCAGTATCAGTTTAAAAGCAGATGACACACTTGCTTTTTGGTCATGGACCTTTTCAAAATAAGTGTATGCGGACACTTTGATGTTTTGTATGGCCTTTATCAATATCAAGTGTAATGCAAATGACACCATTAGAAGTTTTGGTTATAGACCTTTATCAGTATCAAGTGTAATGCAGATGACACACTCTGACTTTTTGGTCATGGACCTTTATCAACATCAAGTGTAAAGAGATGACCCATTGGTGTTTGGACAAGGGTTTTTTTTTTTTTCTTTTTTTTAAAATTTTTAAAAAAAAAAAAAACCCAAAATCAAGTGTAAAGCAATGACACCCTTTGGCCTTTTTGGTCATAACTTTATCACAAAGTGAATGCAAATGACACCATTAGAAGTTTTGGTTATAGACCTTTATCAGTATCAAGTGTAATGCAGATGACACTATAGGACTGTTTGGTCCTGGACCTTTATCAACATCAAATGTAATGCAGAGCACTGTTGGGTTTCGGGGCAAGTAATTATCAAATCAAGTGTAATGCGTGACCCTTTTGATGTTTTGTTTTAGACCTTTATCGTTTTAAGTTAAGCAGTGACATTTGGACGTTTTGGTTTTTTAAAAAAACCATATATTTTATGGTTGGTTCTTGGTCCCTCCAGCAGCCAGAGCCCGGGACTTGTTTGAACTTCTCCTGCTGGAGGGACTCAGAGACAATCAGCCATCGAAAAAAATGTTTGTTAATGAAGGTCCATAACCGAAATGTCCAGTGGTGCCACCTGGATTACACTTGATCTTGATAAAGGTCCATGATCGAAACATCCAGGTGTCACCTGCATTACACTTGATGAATTGTTCATGGACCTGGGACAAACTTTGAAATGATACCTTGGAATTAAATGTTATGAAGAATAATTATTTAATAAAGTTGCATATATTGGAGGTGCTGTTGATACATTTTGGATATTCAGTGACTTCGCTCCACAACTGACACCCATAGTTATAATAACCTGGCTGTGAGTGTATAACAATTCTATACCTATGTCAAAGCGTAAGCACTGTAGAACAGGAGGTGATGGGGACCCTGCAGACTACCGTAAATACCTAACCCCAATTTAGGTGGTTTACATCTATGACTGTTTTTTCTTTTTCACAGAGTCACAGGCAGCTTCAGACTCCCACTTCATGGTCAGGCTGTGGGTGGGTCTGTAGCCAGACATAGCCTTAACATATTTATCTCCTCTATAACTATCTAAACATTACAAAGACCTAAATACAGAAGATTTAATCTATAGTAACCAAACAAATCTTTAGTAAACAGAGCTCCAAGGAGTGAAAAGAAGTGCTTATTAGAGGTAAACTATCTAATCTTGTTAGGGATAAATACTCTGCTCTTTCTGACCATGATGACATCACTCCCTGCTCTGTCTAATCAGGGAGGTGAATATGGACGGTAACCTACAGACACTTGTGTGCACTCAGAGCAAAATCAAAAGAGCAATGTTTTTAGAAAAAGTCTTTGTTTTCCTTTTTCTAAATATTGAAACCTAATCATAGAAGTGAGAAAACCCCTTCTTCAAATTCAGATCACGTTTAACTTTGACCCAAATATAAAACACAAAACTACTCACTCATCTTCAAATTTTTTTAATTCAAGTTCAATATTCCTGTACATATGCTATGCATGGTCCACCCATGAAAAAAGGTTCAGCACTTGCTGATAAAACCACTTATCCCATATAGAAAAGTGTGAGATACAGCTGACGCGTTTCGAGCACTATGCTCTTATTTATAGCCCTGAACCCACTATTGCCACCATATTATGTACATGGATATAAGGTCTTTTGTCCGTCTCTCCTGTGGCTCCCATTGATTCTCGCTGTGTATTTTCTCTTCCCTCCATTACTCTTGCCGCCTTCCCTTTGTCTCATTATCCCTCCTCAGGACACAATTCGGCATTCCTTCGTTTCTTACTTGCAGCCTGCACAGGTCACTTCTCCAGAATCTCTTGCTGGGCACGGAGAGTCTGTCCGGCTGCTTTCCTCCTTTTCTCTCCTCGTTTAATGTACTGCACAATGGGATCGTCCAGTAACCCCTGCCGGGTTCACAAACTTATGTCATCTGTGACCTGACCCGATTCTTGGAATGGCGGAGAGACAGTGTTGTATATCAGCAGTCAATGATTGTTAGTATTTTACGTATCATGAGTATAATGATGAGTGTTTTTACTTGTTGCACTTTGGGTCGGATGAATAAAATTTTGGTAAAATTTTTACAATTGATCCTAACACCAGGACTGGGACAAGGTATTCTGGTGCCTTAGGCAAATAAGATATATAGTGCCCCCCAATGGAAAATTCAGCCCACTCCATGCCTCCTTGCGTGTCTTTCCTGCCTGGGATGAAGTAACACCCCCGGCGGTCGCCTAACCATCGTCCTGGCAAAGCCTAACACTAACCCTAAATTAGGTTTATGATTAAAGGGGTCGTCTCACTACAGGGATCGCTGCTTTTTATGTTAAAGATCTTGCAAAAACAAGTCACTTTGCAATAGGAATCCATTAGGCTATGTCTACACTGAATCAGACAAAAAACGGCCCAAACGCGGCCGTTTTTTCTCCGATGCAGGACCGCGTTTTTTTCTCACGCTTTGTGACAAAAGCCGCGGTCGCTTCTCGTTTTACTGTCGTCCCCCATACAATTGCGCCGGAGTATTATACAGCATGTTGTATAATACGCCGCAGCCGAAAGACGGGCAGAGAAAAGATGAGCTTTGTAGACAGCAGCTCGTCTTCTCTATTGCCGTCTATGGGGCCGCACTAACTTTCAAAAAACGAAAAGCGCCGGAGATATGATCGTCTTCTTATGCAGTGTGGACAGTGTCCTAACAGTGTCCTACCTATTCCTAGATATCCCCTCTTGTATGGGCTGTATCAGCTCCTTAGGTCGCTATAGCTACAGACCTGTTTGCTCTCTCCTGATAGGCTGCCAGTGTGGTCGCTATGTACACACCTGTTCTCTCTCTCCTGATAGGCTGCTAACACTGGTCGCTATAGGTTTCGAATTTATTAATCTCTATGATAGGCTGCTAGCATTTGGTTCGTATAGCTCCCAACCTTTTCAATTCTCATTTTAGGGGGCTAAACCGGTCGCTTTTAGCTACAGCCTTTTTAAATTTTCTGCTGATAGGCTGCCACCCCTGGTTCCCTTTGTACAGACCTGTTTGTTTCTTTCCTTTAGGTTTGCCGTCCCTGCTTGCTATAGCTACGCCCTGTTCCCCCTTTTCTAAATAAAATTGCCGGGCAGGGTTTCTTTAGTAAAAGACCTGTTTGTTCTTTTCTTTTGATAGGCTCCCAAAGCACTGGTCTCAAATGGTTTACAGACCTGGTGTTTTTCCCCTTTAAATAGGCTGCCCCCAGGGTTTGCTATGCTGCGGGCCTGTTCGATCTCTCCTGATGGCTCCCCAAGCACCATTTAAACCCCCCCTAAATTCAAAGTTTAACCAAAAAAAACAGGATGAGGAGAGAAAATTTCTTGTATTTGGGACATCCCCTTTAAAGGTTTTCCGGGGGTTAACCTTAACCCTGAGCCCAAATTTTGGGTTTTTTTTTGGTCAATTTTTTGTCGGGTTTTAAAAGGGTTTTTGATTTACTTTTTCCTTGCCCACCCCCGGTCTTTTCTGTGATTGTGTTGTTTTGTTGCCCGGAAAATTAGGCGCCCGAAATTTGAGGATGGGTGACATGGGACCGGAAGTGGCCATAACCTTGGCCATAGCAACTGCCACAGGACCCAGATTTTGACGGGGGCCCTTGGGTACAAAAAAATTTTTTTCCTTTTTTTATAAGGGAAAAGCAGCCGGGGCTTTTGCTCTCCATTTCTTCAAAATTGGGGTTTCCCATAGGGCGGGGATTATTATACCTTTGCTTCTTTTAAGGGGGTGGAGTCGGCAACCCCAAAAGCCCGATTTGACTCCTAAATTTTCCCCAAAACCCCCCGAACTCCCGACCCAAACTCCTGCTCCCTCATACCGGCGCATTTTTAAGTGAAAAATTTAATGTAGAAAAAATGGTAACTTTGGGTTTTTTATCACCTTATGTACATTTTTCAAGCTATTTGGGTTTAAAAAAAAAAATCACGGGACAAGCAAAAGGGAAACAAGGTTTGATCTTTTGAAAAATTGGGTTTGGGTTGATTTTAAAGGGAAAAACCCCGTTTTGTATCCAAGTCCAGTTCCACCCCTTTGGGGAAATTTGTGTAAAAAAGAGACCTGGGATCAGTTTTTGGTCAAGCTGTTAAATTTCTGCCCAGGCCCAAAAGGGTTTGGCAGGCTAAAAAACCCAAAGGGTGGTTTTCCCCAAATTTCTAACTAAAAAAAATGAAAATTAACTTTTTGGGTTTTTTTTAGGGGGGAAAAAACGGGTTAAAACCAATGCAGTTCCCAGGAAAAAAATTTTGCGGGAAAAAGGGCAGAGGGGGATAATTGTTGCAAGTAAATTTTTATTTTTAATTAGGTAGATGAGGGGATATAAAATTTCCAGTAGCCTCTTGAAAATGCTGTAGGGGATGGAGGATATGGGCCTGAAAATCACAAATTAAAACTTTTTTCCCTTTTGCTTTTCAGTATAAAATATATTTATTGGACAATGTTTTTAAAAAAACACAAAATAAAATTTTTAAAAACCCAAAACACGGGCGGGAAACTTTTGTGGAGCCCTTAAATTTGTTCTGAGAAATAGTTTTCCTCCATCGATCCTGCATAAATAAACCTCACATCTGTTTCCTCATTATTTCCGGCTAGGAAAAAGGCCTTTACACTAAATTGGGGTTTGGGGGGGCCAAAAAAGGGGTGAAACAGGGGGCAACTTCTCTAACAATGTCGGGGTTTATAAAGGAATTCCCCTCAGCCCAATTTCGTTTTGATGAAGGGTTTGATCTTCTATTTTTGGGAAAGCAGGTGAAACATTTTGCTAAAATTTTGTTTCCTTTGGGGCGGAATCTTTTCCCCTGGGGCAGCGCCCTTTTCCTGCTCCATGTCATCAAATTTCACTCCTCATGTGATGAGGCTGGAAAATTTTGGGAGCAAACAGCACTAAACCCGGGGCCCAATGCCCCTTGTTCTTTGCATCGAAAATAACTGGACCCCTTTATTCTATATTTTTTGGGGTCGGGTCGGTCCCCCTTTTATGACGACTCCCAAATCCTGCAAAAAAAGTCCGACTCCAAAAGCCCCGCTTCTTATGTTGCTGTTTTTGGTCATTGACATTAGGGGGGCCCATGGATGAAAAACTGGGTTTTGCTAAAGTCCCTTTGGGTTTCCCATAGCAACCAAGAGCCCTTTCAGTTTCAGAAACACTATATGAAATGAAAGGGGGCTCTGATTTGGTCGCTATGGGTTTATTGGTTGCTATTGGGTCTGTTTGGTCGTTTTGGGTCTTATTGGTGCTAAGAGTCTTTAAATTTGGGCCCCCTATGAGTCTCAAATTTGGGTTTCTTTGGGTTTGATTTGGGCGCTAGGGGGTCTGATTGGTTGCCCATAGTCGGGTTTGGGTTTCTATGGGTCTGATTGGTTGCTATGGCTTTGATTTGGGGGCCCATGGGCTTCCCGTTGGTTGGTTTTTGGGGTCCCGATTTTGGGTTTCTTGAGCCTGGTTGGTTTCTATGGGGCAACAAACGGCTTTTTGACTTGACAGCCCTTTTATTAAAATTGGCCCTAAGTGTTGGGGCCCCATCTAATTTTTCTATGTTATGAATTCTAGTTATGCCCCTGGTAGCAACAGTAGAAAGGTGGAGCTGGAGATGTTCAAAAATGGTAAAAAAAAACCCCGAAACCTTAAAACCCAAATTTTTTTCCTTTTTTGATGGAAATTTCCCCTTGGATATTGATGGATATTGATAAAACCCGCCCAGTTGGGCCTCATTTATGTAAAAGGGTTTAAAAGTTTTAAAAATTTCTTTGTTGCCAAAAGTAACCAATCAGGGGCTCAGCTTTTTTTATTTTTTGCCCCTGCAAAAAAAGAAAGTGAGCTTGATTGGTTATTTGGCTCTGATTGGTTGCTATGATCTCTGATTGGTTGCTATGGCTTGATTGGTTGCTATGGGGGTCTGATTGGTTGTTTGGGCTCTTTATTGGTTACTATGAGTTTGATTGGGTTCTATGGGCCTAATTGGGGTTTTTTGGACTTGGTTTCTGTGGGCTTGGTTTGGGTTTCCCATGGGTCTGATTGGTTTTCTATGGCTCTGATTGGTTTTTCTATGAGCTCTGATTGGTTGTTGAAATCTGATTTGGGTTTCTATGAGGGTTTTGATTGGTTGCTATGAACTCTGATTGGTTGCTATGGGCTTGAATTTTGGGGGCTATGGGCTCTGTTGGTTACTATGGGCTCTGTTTGGGTTTCTTTGGGGGTTGATTTGGGTTTAGGGTTCGGGTTTGGGTTTTATGGGTCTGATTGGTTTTCTATGGGGCTCTGATTGGTTTTCTGTGAGCTTGGATTTGGGTTTTGGGGGGCTCTGTTTTGGGTTTTTTGGGGGCTCCCGATTGGTCCATATGGGCTCTGGTTGCTATGGACTCTGACTGGGCTGTGGGGCTTTTGATTGGTTGCTAGGGGGTCCCTTTTGGGGCTTTGAACTGTTGGTTGGTATGGGTTTATAGAGAGTTTTTTCTGCTAGGGCAGATTTCTAAATGAAAACCAAAATTTAATTTTTTCTTAATTTCCGGGATTTCCCCACTAAAATTTTTGCGATTTAAGTTAGGTTAAAAATGAGAATTTTCTACTTTGAAAAATCTGCAGATTTTTTTGTGTTGGGGATCAGCCTTTAAAGGGGGTGCTCCCACCATAGACTTTTTTGGCTTTTCGGTAGTGTTGCCTTTAAGTTTGATAGCCCTGCACCATTCTGTAGAAGAGAAGTTACAGCTCAGAATGCAGAACCAGTTATGACTCTCCATTCTGTTCTTTGGGAGTTCCCAGTACAGGGGAGCACTGTGTTCTCTCCATTCTGTTCTATGGGAGTTTTCCCCAAAACAGGGGAGCGCTGTGTTCTCTCCATTCTGTTCTATGGGAGTTCCCAGTACAGGGGAGCGCTTTTGTTCTTCCCATTCTGTTCTATGGGAGTTCCCAGTACAGGGGAGCACTGTGTTCTCTCCATTTTTTCTATGGGAGTTCCCAAATTAAGGGGAGCGCTGTGTTCTCTCCCCTTCTGTTCTATGGGAGTTCCCAGTACAGGGGAGCGCTGCGTTCTCTCCATTCTGTTCTATTGGGAGTTCCCAGTACAGGGGAGCGCTGTGTTCTCCATTCTGTTCTATTTGGGGGTTCTCAGTAAGGGGAGCGCTGTGTTCTCCATTCTGTTCTATGGGAGTTCCCAGTACAGGGGGAGCGCTGTGTTTCTCCATTCTGTTCTATGGGAGTTCCCAGTACAGGGGAGCGCTGTGTTTCTCTCCATTCTGCTCTTGGGAGTTCCCAGTTTCAGGGGAGCGCTGTGTTCTCCATCTGTTTCTATGGGAGTTCCCAGTACAGGGGAGCGCTGTGTTCTTTCCATTCTGTTCTATGGGAGTTCCTGGTACAGGGGAGCGCTGTGTTCTCCATTCTGTTCTATGGGAGTTCCCAGTAGAGGGGAGCGCTGTGTTATCTTCATTCTGTTCTATGGGAGTTTCCAGTACAGGGTAGCGGTTTGTTCTCCATTCTGTTCTATGGGAGTTCCCAGTACAGGGGAGCGCTGTGTTCTCCATTCTCCTCTATGGGAGTTCCCAGTACAGGGGGGCGCTGTGTTCTCCATTCTGTTCTATGGGAGTTCCCAGTACAGGGGAGCACTGTGTTCTCCATTCTGTTCTATGGGAGTACCCAGAACAGGGGAGCGCTGTGTTCGGATGTACTCAGAACCCCCATAGAACAGAATGGAGAGTTTTGCAGAAATGTGACAGGTTTTTCATTCTGAGATGTAACTTTCGGTGGTCTGCTCCTGAGATTCTGAGTTTCTCCACATTTATAGTTATTTGGGGACATCATTTAACATTCACATGGCAGACAGTATGGAACATGCACTTCGTATGAGGCGGGTAGCAGCGATTATGCACGTTACACCCTTTAGTAGCCCCATGCAAAATAAATTTAAAAAATCCCTTTCTAAATTGGAAATGAAAGAGTTAAACTTGCGGGGATTTTTCTTTTTCTGAACTTTTTGGGTGGAAAAAAAAGGGTTTTGCAGGGGGCTTAAAATGGAAAAATACCCTGCACCCATTTTATCCCGGCTTCCAATGTAAAGGGAAAACAACCTCTCAGGATGTCGAATTTTTCCCCCGAAAAAAGACTAGGGGGAGTTTGTACAGTCCTCCTTTTGCTAAATTTTTGTTGCAGATCATTTGGATGGTTTTTCCCTTTGTGTGGGGGCCCCGGAAAGAGGGGTCATTCCCCCTTTAAGCCGAACGCCTGAATGATTTTGGAACATTTTTTTGTTTTTGCTCTTGGTTTTTTTGGTTGTAATTTTTTTTTTTTCCAATGCGAGTTGGTTGGGCCCTTTTTTTCGGGGGGGGCTTTGTTTTTTTGGGGGAATGGTTTTGTTCCTTTTTTGGATTTTTTTTTTTTTTTTTTTTTGTTTTTTAAATTTTTTTTCCCCCTTCACTTTTTTACTTCATTTTTTAAATTAAATTCTGGTTTTACGTGGGGTTTGGGGTGGGTTTTTTTGGTGGTAATGTTGTTTTTTTTTTTTTTTTTTTTTATTTTTTTTCCTTTTTTGTTTTTTATTGCATTTTTTTAAAACCCCTATAAAGGGGGGAATGCGTTATTTTTTTAAAAAAATTGTATTAGATATTCATTATGGGCTCTGGGGGTCAATGGGTGTCCCGTCACCCCCAAAAGCAGGGAAACCCTTTGACTCGCTGCGGGGACGATCCCCGGCAATCAAAAGGGGTTTTAAAGCCGGGGGGCGGAGGTTTCCCGCCCCCAGTGCTCCGGACTGCGCTGGGAAAGGTCTGTTTCACCGACGCCAAAAAACGGGGGCGGTTTAGGAAAGTGCTATTTTCTAGGGAATTTAGGTCGGGACCCGTGTTCTAAAAGAATTGGAGTCACAAGAAATTCAATATGAAATTCAGGTTTTGGAGAGCTATGATGATGCTCCGGAAGATAAGGACAGGACTGACTTTGAATAAATGTTGCTTTTTGGGATCGGTAAATTGTACCATGATTTTTGTCATGGAAATGATTTGGAAGAATGGTGAACCTTAATGTGGGGTAGTATGGGGTGTGGGGAGGGTAACAAAATTTAATATTTCCCTGGGTCCACAGCACACGGCAGGTTCGGATGCAAAAGATGTGATTTATTTTGTTGAAAAGACAGCTCTCCAGTAATTCAGTAAAAACGTTAGGTATATGGGGAAAGGGAAAAATTTTGGTTTGACATCAAAAATTTTTTTGA